>CAWUDS030005430.1:0-53726 GCA_963859935.3 Lathyrus sativus | reverse complement strand
GTCTCATGAAATGATGAAAAATAAAAGAAAATAAAAGAAATTAATAAACAATGTGTGGCAAATAGCAATCCAACACAGTTCATTTCAAGCATTGGGCCAAGGGGGGGTGTGTGGATATCACTTTGTACTAAGCCCAGGCTCCATGAATCCACTCAGTTCAAATCAGCAATTAAAATGAACTAAAAAAAAGGTGCAAGCCAAGATTCGAGCTCACGTGTGCTTGGTTCATTCAGAGAGTAAGTAAAACAGTGAGTTTTGGGAGAGGGGTACGTGGCTCATCATGAGCGCTTATATTAATGGACCAAGTCAAGTCTTTAGCCTGAATGGAGGGTGAGGATTTCGTCTTCCCCAATTTGAACCTGAAACCTGCGCGCGAAGCAGCCATCGCCGGTGGCTTTTCCGGCCACCCCTGTGCAACCCTAACTTCCTCTACACTTAACCATTTGCCACGATTCCTGAATGAATCTTGACCAGAATCTTCCCAGCAATTCAACCATACCAATTATTCATCCTCAAAACGCATGAATCACGAAATATCAATCTCAACCAAAAATGGTATTTGACCTAAATCATCTCTAATCATGCAATTAAACATCCTAAATCCAACTACTCACCATCAGGATCCTAACCGCATATGAATTTCTATCTATCACTGCCTAAATCATGCATAATCAAGAAAGTCACCAACCTGTGTTCAAGCTTGTAACAAAAGTGGTTCTTGCACGATTCAGCCTCCACAACAATCCAGATTCACTCCAAATCTTCCTCTGAAGCTGATGCACACCTCAAATTGGCTTGATTCTTCCTTGAAATAAAAATTCGATCTCAACTTGCATTCATGAAACTTCAACTCAAATCTCTGCTATCCAGCACCAATCTCTTCCAAAAAAAGCACTGAACTCACTCAATGACTTATATAGAAGTGTTTAGACTCATCTAGAAACTTCTGGATTCATCCAAATGAGATTTTGGATTTTCAATTTCTCCTCCAAATATCATTCATGGCATATGCAATATCTTCTCTGTTTGGGCCTCAGCAAACTTGGTTTTCACTCCTCATGAGCTAAGGAATTGAATGGTGATGATTGTTTCCTTGTTTGCAAGCCAAAGGTGTGAGTTGGATATGTTACTTCATCATGAAGAAATGAAATGGAATGGTATGCAAATGACCTCAAATCAAAATTCTAACATTTCCATTGTTTCTAAAATCATTTTTCCAATCAATTTTGACCTATAATTTTGCTTCATTTGGTCACAAAATGAATTATTTGAATTTTTGGCCATTAAATCCTTTTAATTCTTTGTTTTTTTCAAACTTTCTTGAACCAAGTCTCTCCTTGAGCCATTTCAATGCCTCCTTGATGCATGGTCAAGGTTAAAACCCCATTTTGAGCAACTTTCTAGTTGGACAAAATTTCATTTGAGACATCTAAGTTGGTGAAAATGGCCTATGATCACAAATGACCTATAATCACCAAATGTCCAAAATACCCTTGACTTATCAAAAGCCATAACTTGAGTTCTACAAATCCTATCAAGGACTTATAGTACTCTCTAGAAAATCTAAGAGGATAAGGAACAACATTCATGTTGACCAAGAATTCATAGAAATCATCCTTCTAGGGCAAAAGTGTCATGCAAGTTGGGTAACTTTCAAGCTCCAAATTCACATTCCTCAGATGACTTGTAACTTGTCAAAGCCATAACTTGAGTTCTAAAAATCCTATCAAGGACTTCTAGCACTCAAATTAAGGCTAAGATCATGCTCTACAACAATCATGTTAGGGTCAAGATGAGATAACAATCACATCTTGAGCTAAATTGCCTTGAAGATAGGGGTCAAACTAGGGGGTTTTACACTGTCAAGCCTCAGAAACCCTAGCTTGAAACTTCTCAAACTCTTCAATCATGATGAGTTAACCTTGGAATAATCCTTATAACCTTTCAATGTATCAATCCATGATCACATGGCTCTTAAATTAGGTCTCAACCTTCTTCAAATCATCAGTTGACTTAGGGTTGACCTAGTCAAACCCTAGCTGCACCACTCATGGCTGAGGCTCCTTAATCTTGCACAATGACCTGTCTAGGCCTCAAAGTGATCTTCAAAACTTCTCATGAGATCTTTCAAGACCTCAAGTCCCACTTCATGGCTTCAGAATCATCTGATGACTTCCCACAACTCTCAAGTTAGGAGACCTACACACTTGGCTTCAATCACTCTCTTTGAGGATCTTTTAACTTCTCTGACAAGGATATCAACCCTTGAACACTTGAATAAGCTTCTTAGCTAGCTTCAAACTCTTGTGTATCCCTTGATTGGTAATCATACCTCTTGATCTCCTGCATACATGTCAATGAAATGCAAATGATAATGCTAATGTGAATGAAATGAAACACAAGCCAGGTGAAGAAATGTTGAGCAAATTTTGGGGTGCAACAATATCTCCTTTGGAGTGATTTCTTTTTGTGGATTTCTTCTCCTTCTTTCTTCTTTGCATTTCTCATATGCATGCTTGGTTGAGATGATCTTGTGGAGGCTACTGCCCCACACTATTTTCCTTCCACTTTCATTCTAATTGTGCATCTTATGTTTGCATTTTCATTTGCATGTTATCTCTTCTTCTTCTTTGGTTCTTCTTCGCCATGTTCCCCATAGGTTCTCTAACCTCTTGAGGTTATGATAGACATTCGGTGCCTAACCATGCATGATAACATTAGGTAGTTCCCTTGTGTATCCCAACTTTAAGTTCGCTTTGCATGATAACTTTTAGGATTGATTAGTCTCCCATTAGTGGTCCTTTCTTCTCTTCTCATCTTCAAACATTCATAAAAAATCTAATAAAGAATGACAAATGTTGTACGCTACGAGCCTTAAGCTACTTGGGAAATGATGATTGGGTGGTTGCCTCTCAGTTGTCTAGAATGTTAGTATATGTCCTTTGGACGATATGCGACACATTCGCTCCTGAGTCATAGTCTTTAGTACAACATGAGTTACAAATCAAGTTCAAAACACTTCTTCCTTAAAAAACACAAAAACACTTCAAATATTTTTTCATCCTTCGGGATTCTTAATCAGGAAAATCTTTTCAGAAAAAAGAGTGTTGTTAACTCTTAGTTCTATCACAAACGGTAACGCCTAAGTCTCCCATGCTCGAGCTGCATACACCAACTGCTAGAACTGATTGTTAACCCTACTCGGGCCTAAAAAACGTTTGAACCAGCCTGTGGTCCTTTTAGCCCGAACTACGTTTGCTCTGATATTTCATACCAGATGAAAGTATGTAGGCACAAGACGCGATGTCTTGGCGAGCAACCTTCCCCCTTTCACCCGTAGTTAGCCGAACTACGTTGACTCTGATTTCTCGTACCAGACGGGAATACGTAGGCCCATAGCAGCGATGCTATGTCGAGTCCTCCTTTCTTTTTCTTTTATCCCTTGACCTTTAGCTAGATAGTTTCAACACACCCTTTTTTTTAGATAGACAACAAAGCGTGGATCCCGTCGAGTACGACGGACGTGAGGGGTGCTAATACCTTCCCCTTGTGTAACCGACTCCCGAATCCAGACATGGTTGCGATGATCTTGTCTTTCTCTTTTTCGTCAGGTTTTTACGATCGTTTCTTTCCCTCTCTTTGGGATAAATAACGAAAGGTGGCGACTCTTCTGTTTTCCACCGGTTGTTTTTCGCAGTTGTGACAGCTGGCGACTCTGCTGGGGATTCTGGTTCCCTATGCGAGTCAATCCTAGAGCTTGATTGTTTATCTTTGGGTGATGTATATATGTGTTGTACTTTATTTACTTTCGCATTTTACTTTCCCACATTTATTTTCTGCATCATATATTACTATTGTTGTGCTGTGGGGATGGGAAGTTCTAGTGAGTGATAAGCCGGACCTGAGCTTGAGTACGAATATAGCATTAAAAGTGTAAAGTAGTGGTGAACCTGTATGTTAGGCATGCAGCCAGTTCCCATGAAATTCGCACCCAGACGAGATCTTTGTTGCACCCCAAAATTTGCCCAACTTTTCTTTACCTAACTTATGTTTCATTTCATTGACATTAGCATTATCATTTGCATTTCATTGACATGTATGCAGGAGATCAAGAGGTATGATTACTAATTAAGAGCTACACAAGACTGTGAGGCTAGCTAAGAAGGTTATTCAAGTGTTCAAGGGTTGATATCCTTGTCAGAGAAGTTAAAAGATCCTCAGAGAGAGTGATTGAAGCCAAGTATGTGGGTCTCCTAACTTGAGAGTTGTGGGAAGTCATCAGATGATTCTGAGGACATGAAGTTAGACTTGAGGTTTTGATAGAGCTCATGAGAAGTGTTGAAGATCACTTTGAGGCCTAGACAGGTCATTATGCAAGATTAAGAAGGCTCAGCCATGATTGATGCAGCTAGGGTTTGACTGGGCCAACCCTAAGTTAACAGAGGATTTGAAGGAGGTTGAGACCTAATTCAAGAGCCATGTGATCATGGATTGATACATTGAGATGTTCTAAGAATGAGTTTAAGGTTAACTCATCATGATTGAAGAGTTTGAGAAGTTTCAAGCTAGGGTTTCTAAGACTTGACAGTGTAAAATCCCCTAGTTTGACCCCTGACTTCAAGACTGTTTAACTCAAGATATGATTGTCATATCATCTTGACCCCAACATGATTGTTGTATAACATGATCTTAGCTTTAATTTGAGTACTATAAGTCCTTTATAGGGTTTATAGAACTCAAGTTATGAGCCAGACAAGTTAGAGGTCATTTGAGGCATGTGAATTTAGAGCTTGAAAGTTACCCAACTTGCATGAAACTTTTGCCCTAGAGGGATGATTCCTATGAACTTTTGGTCAACATGAATGTTGTTCCTTATTCTCTTATATTTCCATAGAGTGCTAGAAGTCCATGATTGGATTTATAGAACTCAGGTTATGGCTTTGACAAGTCAAGGGTATTTTGGGTATTTGGACATTATAGGGTCATCTTGAATCATAAGTCCATTTCACCACCTTGCAAGCTTCAAATGGATTTTTGTTCAACATGAAATTTCTTCAAAATGATGTTTTTAGCTTGTCTAAGTATCAAGAGTCCATTGATATGGATTATATCAAGCATTGGTGGAAGAAAGTTCATATAAACGCCATTTTAATGAATTAAGATGGGAAAATTCAAAACAATTGAGAACAACATGTTTTCAAGTCAAATTTGTAGTCAATTTGAATGGAATTAATGTTTTAGAGAGATTGGCATTATTACATTTTTGGTTTGAAGTCCATAACATGGCTATTTGGAAGGTTGCTTCACAAATAAGAAACACATCTCACACACTCCATAGGTTGAGATCAAAGGAAGGAAACCACATCACTAACATTCCATAAGGCTTAAGTGAATGATTGGGACTGAGTTTGGAGTATGAACAAAGCTTGAAAGCACATATCCACATTGAAAATTTTGAAGAAAGGTGAAAATCCAAAACTCATGAATGGGCCTGGTTTGGGCCTTTAACCCATTGAAACATATCATAAATAGGATTTAGAACAGAATTGGAAGGTTCTGGTGATCATTTTCGTGGAGAAACCATTGGAGAGAAGTGGAGCAAGAAGCTTGAAGTTGAAATTTTATTTTGGAGTTCAAGGGCAAATCAAGATCAATTGAGGATTTCTTTACCTTCATCAAGCATCTTGGAGTGAATCTGCACTTTCTTGGAGGTTGAAGATTGCAAGAACCGTCTCTGTTACAAGCTTGAATACAGGTTGGTGAATTTTACGATTACTCATAATTTAGGCAGTGTTAGGTAGCAATTCATAGGTGGTTAGGATCAGGATGAAATGTAGTTGGATTTAGGATGATCAATTGCATGATTAGAGACAATTTAGGGTGGATTCCATTTTCGGTTGGGATTGTGATTTCACGATTCACGCGTTTTTAGAGTGAATAAGTGGTATGGTTAGATTGCTGGTGAAATTCTGGACAAGTTTCATGTAGAGATCGTGGCAAATGGATGTGTGTAGAGGAAGTTAGGGTTGTACACGGGTGACCGGAGAAGTCACCGGCGGTGGCCTGGTTCGCGCTTTCGCGCAGGGTGGAGGACTTGCAGGTTTGAAATGTTGGAGATGAAGTCCCAGCCGTCCGTTTGTGAAGAAAGCTTGACTCAGTCAAGTGATCCTAGCACCCTCATGGCGCCACATACCCTCCCCCCTCAAACGCAGCGTTTCGTTTATTAGAGTTTCAGGCTTTGTTGGCTGTGCTATGTGGACCAAGCACGCATGGGTTCGAATCCTGGCATGTATTCTTTTTTCTTTCATCAATTTCTGAAGTGAACTATTGAATGAATTCAGGTGCCATGGGCCTTGGAATTTTCTTGCTATTCACACCCCCCATCTGGCCCAATCCACATATTGAACTGATTGCATTTGCTATTTACCACGCAAGTTTATTAATTTCTTATGTTTTTCTTTTAATTTCATCATTTCATGTTAGTTTGAAAACAATTCATAAAAAATAGAAAAATAGGTCAATTAATTCCAAGTTTTTTTCCCTGATTCATGATTGAATCTAGAATTTTATTGAATAAAAAATATTAGGAAAATCATGCATTTTCAAGTTTTGTGCATTTTTTACATTTTATTTGATAATAAAATTGCCGTGGTTGATACCTCTGTTTGATGATTTTAGTGTGAGCACTTGGTGATGATTTTTAGCTTGATTTTTTGTGTGAAATTAGCCCCGACATGCATGCTCCCATAGTATTTTTCTCACATTTTTGTGATGAAATTAAGTGTGGTTTTTAGATTGAAACTTTAGGTGCTTCCTTTTAGGGTTTAGGTTTAGTACCTTGTAGTGTAGAATTTATTTCTAGGTCTTATTTGAGGATTTGATCTCTGGAATTAACATGGTAGAGTCATGATTGACATAGGTTTCCCGTAGTGATTTTTGTAGGATATTATAATTGATTTTAGTATTTTAGTTAGAATTAACTTTAGTACTAGGTTTTAGGTGATCCTAACTTGCTAA
The DNA here is from genome assembly GCA_963859935.3 of Lathyrus sativus. Lineage (NCBI taxonomy): Eukaryota > Viridiplantae > Streptophyta > Magnoliopsida > Fabales > Fabaceae > Lathyrus > Lathyrus sativus. The sequence continues at coordinate 46,709 of CAWUDS030005430.1, read as the reverse complement.
TACAACTAGAATGACTTCTTTAGTTCCCTTAGACTAGGGTGGGGCTTCTCTTGCTCTTGGATGATGATGAAGACTTGTGTGGGCTGCTGTGGAATGCATGGTGGAGCTTGGACTTGAAGATTTCTCTCCCTTTGGTTTAGTTTGTTTAGGGTTAAGGATTAGGGTTTTAGGGAGATCTCTTAGAATGGATTTTCTTCCTTCATGAAACATGGAAGGTGTTGATCACTTCCATTCCTCCCTATGATGAAAGGTCCCATTGTAAAGGCCCCATCCATCCTTTGGTAGGATGAGTGGCTCCTCACAAACTGGTAGAACCTTTGAGGGTTCCTTTCCTTGATGGTGGAGTGCTTAGAGGTGACCTTTGGTCTTCACTTTGCTTCTCCCTATCCCCACCTTGCTCTTGTTAGATGAATCTTTCTCCCTTGCTAGAGGATGGAGTTCCTTGCTAGAAGATTGAAGATGCTAGAGGTTGCACTTCCCCTTTGGTTGAAGACTTGCCCTTGAAGTTGAAGCTTGAAGATCAAGAAGAACAAGTTGACACTTGTGAAGAAGATCAAATTGAGATTGAAGGAAGAGCTGAAGCTTGAAGAAGATGGAGAACAAGTTGATACTTGTGTTTGATGCATTGAAAGCTTGAAGAATCAAGTTGATACTTGCTATTGAAGATAAGAGCCTTGAAGAACATTGACAGATTGAGGACTGAGTTGCTGTCAGAGGATTGCTTTGTTGTGAAGCTGTGGAAGCTGTTGATCTGCATTCTTTCCTGTCTGTTTGCTTTCTGTGCAACTGTATTAATGTGACTTGTTTGATTTGCTTGATGCATTAGAATAAGTTCATGTTTAGATTGTGTTAAGCTAGAAGCATGATTGCACTAGAGGTTGAGTTGCTCCCTCTGCTTGTACTTTTACTGTATGGCTTTGCTTGCGGGTATTCGGTAGAGCCTTGCTCCCTTGCCTATGTGGTTTGTGATTTGCTTGATGGCATTTTATTCCCTTCTGTATGATTGCAGTTATTCATATCTGGCTTGAGGTTGAGATGAGCTTGTGGAGGCTGATGCCCCACACACATTTCCTCCCTCACTTGCATTGCATGCATTTTACAGTCGTTTACTGTTTACTGTTTAAGCTGATGCTTTATCTGTTTTTGTTTATCATTGACATGATCCCCTAGGAATCTCACTTCCTTTGATAAGGAAGTGATGATTAGAACTTTAGGATGAAACCTATGCATGATAAATTCTAGGAGTTCCCTGTTTCAAACTTCAACCATAGGATGAATCCTTGGCATGACAACTGTTAGGACTTGATAGTCTCCCCTTAGTTGAGCCTGTTCTCTCTTCTCATCTCAAACAACAGTAAAAAAACGTAATAAAAGGCAAGTTAGTATAGGCGCGTTACGAGCCTTAAGCTACTTGGGTAATGATAATTGAGCGGCCTTCTTCTCAATCGTCTAGAATGTTTAGTATACGTCCTTTGGACGATATGCGACACATTCGTTCCCAGGTCATAGTCTCTAGTGCTGTACAAACTACAGACAACTAAAAAATAGTTCTTCCGTAAAAGACAGAAAACGAACTTCAAACCTTTTTGCCCCGTGGACCCGTAATTCAAAGGAAAGCTTTTTTGAAGAAAAGAGTGTCGTTAACTCCCAGTTCTACCGCCAACGGTAACGCCTAAGTCTCTGAGGGTCGAGCTGCGTACACCAAACTGCTGGAACTGTTTGTTAATCCTACTCGGAAAAACAGATGAATCTGAATTCCCGTAATCCGTATTATCCCGAACTACGTAAGCTCTGATCTCTCATACCTGCTGAGAGTACGTAGGCACAATACTGACGTATTGGCGAGCCACCTTTCCCCCGTAACCCGTAGTTAGTCGAACTATGTTGACTCTGATTTCTCATTCCTGATGAGAATACGTAGGCATAAAGTGCGACGCTTTGCCGAGTCATTTTCTTTTTCTTTTTAGACCGGCCTTGATAGGTAGATAGTAAAACCAACCCGTCAGATAAACACCACAAGCGTGGATCCCATCGAGTACTGTAATACCCCAAATTTTACCCTTTCTTTTTTATTTTTATTTTAAATTCTTATTAACTTAATAAATTAACCTTTTTTTTAAATCTTGTTTTTTTAACTAATAATAATTTAATTAACCTTTTTTATAACTTTACTAATGTTTTTTATTAACTTTTTTTTTTCTATTTAGTTTATTTATTTAAGTCATTTTAAGCTCTTCTTACTAACTTTTAGGATTTAGATTAAAATTTAACTTTTTTTTTCTTTTCTTTAAAGAGTAAATTTTTCATAACCTTTTTTAAATTAATTTCTAACACTTTTTTTTAATCAAATTCTAATACTTTTTTTTAAATAAAAATCTAATACTTTTTTTTAAAATTAAATCTTTTTTTTCTAACTTTTTAAAATTAAATCTTTTTTCTAACCTTTTAAAGCTAAATCTTTTTTTCTAACTTTTTAAAATTAAATCTTTTTTCTAACCTTTTAAAGCTAAATCTTTTTTTCTAACTTTTTTAAAGTTAAATATTTTTTTTCTAACTTTTTTTAAAACTAAATCTTTTTTTTCTAACTTTTTTAAAAGTTAAATATTTTTTTTTCTAACTTTTTTTAAACTAAATCTTTTTTTCTAACTTTTTTAAAGTTAAATATTTTCTTTCTAACTCCTTTTTAAAATTAAATCTTTTTTCTAACTTTTTTTTAAGGTTAAATCTATTTCTAACTTTTTTAAAGTTAAATCTTTTTTTCTAATTTTTTAAAAAAATCAAATCTTTTTTCTAACTTTTTTAAATTAAATTTCTTTAACTTCTCTTTTTAAAAATTAAATCTTTTTTCTCTAACTTCTTTTTTAAAAATTAAATCTTTTTTCTCTAACTTCTTTTTTAAAAATTAAATCTTTTTTTCTCTAGCTTCTTTTTAAAATTAATTTTTTTTCTCTAACTTTTTTTTAAAAATTAAAATCTTTTTTGACACCATCCTTTTTTCAAATTAAAATTCTAAATTCTTTTTAAAATTAAATTCTAACGCCCTTTTCTTTTTCTTTTTTTTAAATTCTAAATTCCTTTTAAAATTAAATTCTAACAGTTTTTAAAATAATTCTAACACTTTTTTAAATCAACATTCAAATATATATATATATATTTTTTTTATTCTAACTCATTTTTTTTTAAAACTCTAATTTTTATTTAACTTGAAACTCTAATCTTCTTTGCTAACTTTTTAAATTTAAATCTCAACACTTTTTTAATCTAATCCAATCTTAATGAATTCCAGATAGAGTTAAATCAAATCAATCAGATCAATCATCATCATAAGAAAATCAGATCTAAATATCAACATCACCATCATTGAATCAAATCTGAAATCATCATAAAAATTCATTCAAATCAAATCAGAGATTGAAAAAGATTGAGATATTCAAATTAAATCTGAGATTAAAAAAAAGATTTAAAAATCAAGTATAAAAGGGACGAAAATCATAACAAGAAAGAGAACTTTTTTCGTAAAATCCAAGCAAACTCCGTCAAAAATCCTCTAGCCTCAGGACAAAGCATCATCGGCCATCATCATTCCGTAAGGATCAAAAAATATAATTACAATTTTTGTGTTGCTTTTCATGTTTTTCAGGAAAAAGAGATGAAGAAGACAAATCGGCGGTCATGCAAAAGAAGAAGGAGATAACATCCGTGAGAGGCAAACAAGAAGGAGAGGAACACACGCAAACTCAGAGAGCAGAGAGAAGAAGAGTGATGACCGGCCCAACCCTCTTTTTTTTTTATTATTTGTTTTTCCATTTGTTATTTTATTTTGTTTATCTTTTTTTAAAAAAATCAAGAAGGCCCTTTCTTTTTTATAACCAAAAAACCTTTTTCAAATTAATTAAAACTCTTTTAAATAAAATAATCAAATGTTTTTTTTCAAATAATAAAACTTTTTTATAACTTTAAAGTAAAATGTGTTTTTAACTAACATTAAGATTTTTTAAATTAAACCAATTGTTTTTTTTAATGATTAAATCTTTTTTTTCAAAATATTATCACTAAAACTCCTTTTTTAGAATAATTAACCAAAACTTTCACTTTTTTATTAATAATTTTTTTTTAAAACTCAAAAACTCTTTTAATTAAAATTAATCTCTCTTTTCACAAATTTAAATCCTTGGTTAAAAAGACCATAAAAGTCCTCCAAAATTCATACGGCTTGTTTCTCGTCCAATTTTGATTTCGTTTTCGTCTAACCCCATATACTGACATTTTTGTTTGTTTTGTTTCTTGCAGCTATTATGTTCAATTTGAAACTTATTTTCGGTTTTATATTTAGCTATTATAATTGTAACTGCTTATGGGATGTAATTTTGCGAGACAATTGTCGCATTTATCTTTCCGCACTTTATTTTTTGCCGTTGTAGGTATATTTAATTTCATCACATCTTTATAATTAATTTCACTCCTCCGAAAGGAATTAGGTCTAGCCGTTTGACCGCCGTGTCAATAGTCCATAAACCCTCACACATTTCAAAATTACACCCTTACAAACCCTAATTTTCACAAATGCCTCGCCGCAGGCAAGATTACAATTTTACCCCTAGCATTAGGTCAAAGAGCCGCCGCGCTCATTTTAGGGTTTCCCGCCGTGGAATCCCTAATTTAACCCTAATTACAACTTAACAACTTACAACGTAGATATTGGAGTTTCTACACTCCGTGTAAGCGTGTCCCTAAGATACGTTTATTCCCCTTGAGACCTTGACCACTGTCAAGAGATCTCTAACCTCCCTTTTGAGGGGAACTACGATTACTCTGATTCCACTCCCGTAAGGATACGTAGGCCCACAAGATGCGATGTCTTGCCGAGTAAACTTAGAATTAACCCCTTAGGTCTCTTTTCTCACTTTTAATCCTTTGTACATATATCTTAAGCAAATAAATAAAGCAAAAATAGTAAACATTTGAACAAAAGGTTCCTGTAGAGTACTACAGAAGTTTAGGATGCTAATACCTTCCCTAAATTTAACCAACCCCCGAACCCTAGATCTTTCCCCGCATTGTGTTTACGATGCAAAATAGGTTTTCCCTCTTTTGACCTTTTCCTTCGGATAAATCAAAGAGCGGTTGTGAATTGAAATTGCGATTCAAACTCATTAATAGTTTGTGATCCTATTTCCACCGCAACAAGTACGATGGACGTGAGGGGTGCTAATACCTTCCCCTTGCGTAATCGACTCCCGAACTCCAGAAATGGTTGCGATGACCTTGTCTTTATACCTTTTCGCCAGGTTTTTTCTGATCGTTTCCTTTCCCGTTCTGAGGGATAAATAACGAAAGGTGGCGACTCTTCTGTTTTGCCGGCACCTTATTTTCGCTGGTAGCGACAACTGGAGACTCTGCTGGGGACTTGATAGTTTCCTAGGATCCAACGTCCCTTATGCGAGTCAATTTGGGATCCAACGTCCCCTGCGAGAGTCAATCCTAGCGCTTGTATGATTACTTGTTGGGTTGTGTTTATTTATCGCATTTTATTTCCAGCACTTTATTTTTAGTATGATATGATTATCTGCATTGTTGTGGGAGGGGCATTGTGATGAGTGAGAAGCCAGACCCAGGCTTGAGAGCTACATAGTATTAGAGTGGGTTAGTGGAGGACGTGCTTGCTTTGCTTGCATCTGTTCCCATGTAATCCACACTCAGACGAGCTTCTCTTTGATGGCTTCCTATCGGTCCTTTGGACTCGAGGGGTTGTTGGATCTGGGGATTGTCGACTCTGGGAACCGATCATTTGGAATTCAGCTAAGTGAGGCCGCTTCAAAGAGATGATGATGCCACACCTCCTGGGTATCGTATCATCGTTTCTTGAAAGTCTGTGACGCTAATGACCGCATAGGATGCCGAACCTTTTCCGTGATTAGGTCCATACCTGTGAGCAGGGTCGGGTGTGATGCAGGAAACCTTAACCCCCAGACTACCTGGTTTTCTTGATAGTGAATCAATTTTGTTGGTATCAGAGGTTCTCATCATCAGATATATGGTTGTTCTTGACAGAGCAGATTTTTAGTCTGGTATCAGGGGTTTCTTCTCCTCAGAGATATGGTTGTTCTTGACAGAACAGTATTGTGGTCTTTGTTGATACAGAACCTTCATCTCCTCAACAGCACAGTCGTCTTGATCTCCTGCTGCATGATTGCATTTTGCATTACTTGCATCCTCATTTGCATATCATTAACGTGTGTCTGTGTTGCACGTGCATATTATCTCCCTGGTTCTAGTGATCTTGATCCTCACGGCAGATATGGCATCTCTGAAGAAGACTGTGGCTTACAAGCTACCAAACACCTGACATCCGAGAGTTACGGACTTTGATTTCTCTGGCCCGACAAGACAGTGATGGAGAGTTTCAGAAAGAGTTATGGGAGACTTCTGAGTATTGTGTATAAGCTTCCTACGTACGAGTTGAATGGCCTCTACGCCCTGCTGCAGTTTTACGACCCACAACTCAGATGCTTTGTGTTTCCAGACTATGTCCTAGCTCCGACCTTGGAAGAGTACTCTGACCTGTTAGGGGTGACTTTGATGAATCAAATGCCCTACTATCGTGTTGAGGGTGAACCCAAATTGAGTAAGCTGACTGACGCTCTTCATGTAGATGAGTCTGAATTGGAAGGGATGGTATCCAAGAAGATTGGAGTTCATGGTTTCCCTTTGCCTTTACCTGATGGAAAAAACCCGAAAGTTTGCCGAGAAGGGTCGCTTGGATGTATTCAATGCCTTCTTAGCCCTCTGTATCTATGGGATCGTGCTATTCCCGGGTCATCCGGACTTCGTAAGTATGGATGCTTACCATATATTTGCCTCCGGAAATCCAGTGCCCACTCTCCTCGGAGACGTCTACCATTCAGTTCACAGCAAGAACGAAAACAGAAAGGGAAAGAACGTGGCATGTTGTGCTCCTTTACTGTATAAGTGGTTTGCTAGCCATCTTCCTAAGTCGGGGCCGTTCGTTGATTCTGCTGAGTCTTCGCCTTGGTCTGCGCGTTTGATGGGTTTGACTGCTGACAATATCATCTGGTTTGATAGAGATCTACTGGGCAAAGATATCGTGTATAGCTGTTGTGGCTTTCCAAATGTCCCCCTGGTCGGAAGGAATGGATGTGTCAACTACAATCCATCTCTGCTGGTACGACAATTTGGGTATGCACTACGAGGTCCTCCTGAAGAGGAAGAGATACGGGAATCTCTGTATTTCACAGGGTTGCTTGAAGGTGACACTTTGGTCAAGGTACAGAATGCTTGGAGTAAAATTCACCGAAAGGGAAAAGTCTTGCTAGGGAAAAGCAACAACAAGGCCTTTGATCCGTACGTGGCTTGGGTTCGAGAAAGAGCCGCCAAGTCTCTAATGCCGTTCTCCTGCTGTGGAACCATTGTGTGCTCCCGTGTACAAAGAGCCTACTACGTCGTTGATATTCAGAAATTCAACCAGGTACTTCCAAGAGAAGGAAGAGCTACGAAAGGTCCAACTAAGAGTTGGAGAAAGAGATCACTCAACTTCGGAAAGAGAAAAGTGAAGCCGTTTATACCTGCAAGAAGCAGACTGAGATGATCAACCATCTAGGCTCCAACCTGACCAAAGAAACTGATGCTAGGGAACGTCTGGGGTTGTATCTAAAGTTAGTACATGGCGTGTTGACAACCAAGTAACAGGATCTGGACAGAGTGTACCAGAAGCTAACCCAATACGAGAGGGTCTGGAGCAGCACCATAGCCAAGTACAAAGAGCGGGAAGAAAAGCTGAAGCAGCAAGTAGCCAAGCTAGAAGCTCAGATTATGGTGAAATACGAGAATACAGGGGCTGAAGCCTCACTGCGACGAGACGTCCAGTATAGATTGGCTGAGGCCAAGGCGGATTTGCAAGATTCTCAACTCCGAGCTGATTCTATAAGGAGAAGAGTCGAGAACCATTCTGAAGAAGGTATTTCTAGGAGCGTTACCGAGAACCTCCCAAAGTCCATCAGGCAGAGGGACCGACTGGCCCGGAGTTTGCTTGCTCAGTCAGATCACCCCGCTACAAAGAAGTTGATAGAAGATTTTCATGCCCGTGGCCGCAGCCTGATCTTTTGTATCTCTTTTTGTACATTTTATGCATTGATATGCTGATCACCGCCAGGTCTGTTGGTTGGAGGTCATGCCTTATTGCTTCAGTTGTATGTGATTACAGTTGTACGCTACCCCGAGCGGGCTTTTCAGATGAATATATGAGGATTTCTTTTCCATGATTGGATGATAGACTTTATTTGTCTCGGAAACTAGGATCGGGGGGGAATCTCACCAAGGCACAGACACACGTTTTCATTTGCATGAAGCATCTGCATAACGAACACCTTGTCGTTTTTCTAACCCTTTGTGTATGCAGGTTGTTCCAGGATTGATCGAAAGACTGATCCACCGCTATCCGACCAGAGCGAATCAAGCTAGAGCAATGGAACAGGTGCAAACTGACGTTCAGGAACTCCGGGAGAGGATGGACCGCTTCATGGAGCTCATGCAAGTGGTGGCCAACGGCCAAGACCAGCTCAGAACATTGGTCCAGCCTCTGATCTCAAGGGTTGACCAGCAACGGTGTACTCCATGGTGGGAGTATTCCAACCCCTCCTCCTGTTGAAAACTCCTCAGAGTGGCATCCCCGTGACCGGGGGAATGGCAGTGGTAACGGCAATGTGATCACTAACATCGGGCTCAATGGTAATACGACTGGCGTCGGTAATGGAAATTTTGAAGCTAATGGTAACGCTGGACTAGCAACAACAACACAGGTGCTGGAAATCTGTATGGGCCTCAACCATGGCTAGAAGATCGTCAAGAAGATTTGTTCTCACAGAGGAGTGCTGAAGGAGAACTGACTGCTGAAGCACGTCTGAGGTTTAAGGCACTCGAGGAAAAAATGAGGAATTTCGAGAACCAGAACACTATGGGGGTCGACATGACTAAATTGGGATTGATTTCTGATTTCAAGGTGCCGCCTAAATTCAAGGTACCCGACTTTGAGAAATACAAGGGCACCACTTGCCCTCCTGTCCACTTAAGATCATACTACCGAAAGATGTCTGCTCACTCTGAAGACGAGAAGCTAGCTGATGCACTTCTTTCAGGATAGCTTGTCCGGACCATCCTTGGAATGGTACATGAGTTTGGAACCCACCAGTGTGCGCACGTTGAAGGAACTTGCTGAGGCCTTTGTGCACCATTATCAGTATAACAGTGACTTGGCTCCGAACCGGGTTCAACTGCAGAACTTGTCACAGAGGAACAACGAGGGGTTCAAAGAATACGCCCAGAGGTGGCGTGAATTAGCAGCTAGAGTTCAACCGCTGATGGTTGAACAAGAGCTTGTTGAGATATTTGTAGCCACTCTCCCGGGGGTCTATTACGAGAAATTGGTCAGCGAAATGTCAGGAGAGTTTCTCTGAGTCTCATCATTACTGGCGAGCACGTTGAAAATGGGATCAAATTGGGAAAAATTCAAGGTGGTGATCTATCTCTCAGCTGGAGAGAGGAAAGAAACCGTACAGTAACAAAAGGCGTGAAGGAGAGACTACGAAGCGCTCGTGTCTAACACTCGAAGGAAGGGTAAAAGCCAGCGGCAGCAGGTGGCTAGCATAACAATCCCTGCTGTCCAATAACCCCAGCCACAGCAACAGCGCTAGCAGCTAGCAGCAGCAGCAGCCAAATCAGCAAGGGTACAGAAGGTATCAGAACAAGGCACCTCTGGCAAGTCGTCACCTTGAGACGCCGCCTATGTCTTATGCTCAGCTATTACAAACTCTACTTCAGTTACAACTAGTCCAGAAAAGAACCCTGGCTCCCTTGACCAGGTGCACCTCCGCAGGATTATGATGCGAATGCAACATGTGATTTTCAACTCAGGGGCATCCCGGACCACAGGATAGAAAAACTGCAAAGCCTTCAAGCACAAAGTGCAAGATATGGTGGATGCTAAGATCATTAATTTCTCCGATAAATGTTTCGAATGTCACAAAGAACCCTATGTCGAACCATAGGAGGAGGTGGGGTGAATGCCATTATTGAAGAAGAGAACTTATATTTGTTGACTGATGTCAAGGATCTGAAGACACCACTTAGCTTCGTTAAAGCCAAGCTGATGAAGAGAGGCTTCTTTCCGGGCTGTGGAGAATTGTGTATGGGATGTGCGACCTGTCCTAATGGATGTGAGCAGTTGATAGAGGGGATTCAGAGTCTGATGACCGAAGGAATCTTGCAGTTTAGCCGAAGGGCCGAATATGGATCCGGAGAGGTAATGCTGAAGCAAGATGATGAGAGTTGCCACCAATCACCATCCCTCGCCGGACGATAACCAATTTCTGCACTCAGGCCGCCCACAATTACCATCACCAAAGCTGGGCCGATACCTTTTGAAAGCTCCAATGTTATTCCCATGGCATTATGGGGCAGACGTCTACTGTAACGGACAGAAAATTGGAGACTAGAACCATCTGGGAAGTCGGTGGATAACCTAGTGGGAATTGGCGGAATCACACGAAGCGGAGAAGAGTATTGCTCCACCTGAGATTGTGGTGGACAAAGCAGATAAAGCCGAGGAAACTGATAAGGGAAAGAGTAAAGTCGTTGAGAGAAACCCCTTGTGGGGTAGAGAAGGACTTACTTGTAAAAAGACGCTGAAGAGTTCATGAGGTTGATCAAGAAGAGTGATTACAAGATCGTGGATCACATCCATCAAACACCCTTGAAAATTTCCATCCTGAATTTGTTGTTGTGTTCAGAGTCACATCGCGCAACGCGCTGTTAAAAGTTTTGATGCCACGTATGTACCGCAGGAAATATCGGTCAACCAGTTGGAAGGGGTATTAGCCCACGTGAATGCTGGAAACAGGGTTAGGGTTCACTGACCTGGAGTTGAACGCCAAAGGGAAGAAACCACAACAGCGCCCTGCACATCCTCGATAGAGTGTAGTGGGAACAGTTATGGCTCATGTGTTGGTGGACACTGGGTCATCGCTTAATGTCCTTTCCGAAGAAGAGGCATTGATGAAGTATAGATACTCGAGGACTGTCATGTCTTTGGAGAGGTAACTCTGCCAATCCAAGTTGGGCCGGAAACTTTCGATGCAGTATTCTACATCATGGACATCATGCCTGCCTACAGTTGTCTCTTAGGCCGGCCATGGATCCATTCTGCTGGTGCCGTGACCTCCACGTTGCACCAGAAACTCAAGTATGTTGTAGAGGGCAGCATTGTAACTGTATGTGGCGAGGAAGACATAATGGTGAGCCATTTGTCGTCCTTCAAATATGTTGAGATGGATGGGGAAATCCACGAAACCCTATGTCAGGCGTTCGAAGCTGTTAAGGTTAAAGACGTGACTCCAATGATGATTGAGAAACCAGAGATGACTCTCTCTTCCTTCAAGGGAGCCCGGGCCATTGTTCAAGCCGGATCTACCCCAGGCTGGGGGCAAATTCTGGAAATACCTAACAAACAGGACAAGTTTGGGTTAGGATACTCTCCTGCGGCTGAAGCCTCCTCTTCTCATGGTGCGTCGCGAGGTAAAGGGCGATCCAGTTTACCAGTGGCGGGGTGATATTTGAAAGTTTCAACGCAGTGTCTGAAGACGGCGAAGACAACGACTGCAACCTAGACTCTTGGATCTAGCCAAACAAACCAGGCCAGAGCCTCAACAACTGGTCCATCAGGGATACCATCCAAGTGACAGGCAAAGAGTAATGATTTACTTTCTCCAATTATTGTACAACCCTATGTCCTACCCGGGGCATAGTGGTTTTACTGTCAGGGCCTTGTTTGATTATGTACATGCATTTTACCAATAAATCAAAAGGCCTTTTTCTTCGCATTCAAATATTGAGATCTCTGTTATTCCTGATTTATATTTGTTTTGAAAAACAATAAAATGGCAATAGGGTTTGTGCTAACCTGCATATCCTTCTCTTAAGCTTAACCCTTGTTATTGCAGGATCCACATAGCAGATGACATCGACTCTGGACCTTCTACGACTCACTTCGACTTCGATTTCCCGATCTATCAAGCCGAAGAAGAGATTGATGAAGACGAATACCTTCCCGAAGAGTTGGCCCGCTTGTTGAGACAAGAAGAGAAAGTTATTCTGCCTCACGAGGAAGAGATTGAGATTGTAAATCTGGGTTCTGAAGAACTAGTCAGGAACGTCAAGATAGGGGCTGCATTGCAGAGTGATGTCAAGCAGAGATTAGTCGAGATGCTAAGAGAGTATAGTGACATCTTTGCTTGGTCATACGAAGATATGCCCGGACTTGACACTGACATCGTGGTCCATCACTTGCTGCTGCGAGAAGATTGCCCTCCCGTTAAGCAGAAGCTTAGGAGGACACAACCAGATATGGCCGTTAAGATCAAAGAAGAAGTGCAGAAACAGCTTGATGCTGGCTTCTTAGCGGTCACTACTTACCCTCCGTGGGTCGCCAACATAGTTCCTGTACCGAAGAAGGACGGTAAGGTGCGAATGTGCGTCGATTATCGGGATTTGAATAGGGTGAGCCCTAAAGATGATTTCCCGCTCCCTCATATTGATGTGTTGGTCAACAATACAGCTCAGTTCTCCGTATTTTCGTTCATGGATGGCTTCTCCGGCTATAATCAGATCAAGATGGCGCCGGAGGACATGGAGAAAACTACGTTTATTACACCTTGGGGAACAGTTTTGCTACAAGGTAATGCCTTTCGGTCTGAAGAACGTAGGGGCCACTTACCAGCGAGCAATGGTCACTTTGTTTCATGACATGATTCATCATGAGATTGAAGTCTATGTTGATGACATGATTGCGAAGTCCCAAACGGAGGAGGGACATCTGGTCAATTTGCTGAAGCTTTTTGAGAGGCTTAGGAAATTCAGGTTGAGGCTGAATCCTAACAAGTGTACTTTCGGAGTACGGTCGGGAAAACTACTGGGGTTTATCGTGAGTGAAAGAGGCATTGAGGTTGATCATGTGAAGATAAAAGCAATACAAGAAATGCCAGCGCCAAAACTGAAAAAGAAGTTCGTGGTTTCCTGGGCAGAATAAACTACATTGCAAGGTTTATTTCTCTGCTCACGGCCATGTGTGAACCGATGTTCAAACTGCTAAAGAAAGATCAGGCGATTATCTGGAACGAGGATTGCCAGAAGGCATTTGATAAGATAAAATAGTATCTGCAGGAACCTCCGATCTTGATACCCCTAGTGGCCGGAAGACCCTTAATCATGTACTTGACAGTTCTTGAGAATAGTATGGGGTGTGTTCTCGGTCAGCACGACGAGACGGGCAGAAAGGAGCATGCCATTTACTATTTGAGCAAAAAGTTCACAGATTGTGAATCTCATTACTCGATGCTGGAGAAGACGTATTGTGCACTAGCCTGGGCTGCCAAACGTTTACGACAATACATGCTCAACCACACAACCATGCTAATTTCGAAGATGGATCCGATCAAGTACGTCTTCAAGAAGCAAGCGCTTTCGGGCAGGATTACCAGATGGCAAATAGTGTTGACGGAATATGACATTCAGTACGTTTCCCAGAAGGCCATCAAGGGAAGCGTATTGTCTGAATACCTTGCCGAACAGCCGATCGAGGACTATCAGCCGATGAAATTTGAATTCCCTGATGAGGATATCATGTTTCTCAAAGCGAAGGATTGTGATGAACCGTTTCCCGACGAGGGGCCAGATAGGAAATCCCAATGGAAATTGATATTTGACGGGGCGGTTAATTCTTATGGAAGTGGCATTGGGGCAATCATCACGACTCCTCACGGATCCCACATCCCGTTCACCGCTAGACTGACATTTTCGGTCACCAATAATGAAGCGGAGTACGAAGCATGCATCATTGGTCTAGAAGAAGCAATTGATTTGAGAATCAAGAACCTAGATGTATATGGTGACTCGGCACTTGTGATCAACCAGATTAAAGGGGAGTGAGAGACTCGTCAATCGAATTTGGTGCCATACATGAATTATGCCAGAAGGCTGCTTCCGTTCTTTGATCGAGTGGAACTCCATCATGTGCCCAGAGCTGAAAATTAGATGGCTGATGCCTTAGCCACGCTGGCTTCGATGTATAAAGTCAATTTTTGGAATGAAGCTCCGAGGATTGTCCTGTCTCGTCTTGATAGACCTACATTCGTCTTTGTGATCGAGGAAGCCTCCGATGGCAAGCCATGGTTCCATGACATCTAGACCTTCCTTATGACTAAGGAGTATCCGGCGGGAGCGTCAACCCAGGATAAGAAGACTCTGAGGAGGCTGTCTGGAAATTTCTATCTCAATTCTGATGGAGTTCTGTATAAAAGAAACCACGATCTCGTGCTACTCAGATGTGTAGATGAGAAAGAGACGAGTATGCTCATGGAAGAAGTCCATGAAGGCACATTCGGTACGCACGCCGGCGGGCATGCTATGACGAGAAAGATCCTGAGAGCAGCATATTACTGGCTGACGATGGAGTCGGATTGCTTCAAATTCGCGAAGAGATGTCATAAATGCCAGATTTATGCTGATAAAATTCATGTGCCCCCATGCCCGTTGAATGTCATGTCCTCCCCATGGCCGTTCTCCATGTGGGGCATCGAAATGATAGGCAAGATCGAGCCCACCGCATCTAACGGTCATCGCTTCATTCTAGTAGCCATTGACTACTTCACCAAGTGGGTGGAGGCAGCCTCGTATGCTAATGTGACCAAGCAGGTGGTGGCTAAATTCATAAAGAGGGACATCATCTGTCGTTATGGAATTCCCGAGCGGATCATTACTGATAATGGTTCGAATCTGAACAACAAGATGATGAAGGAGTTGTGCCAGAGTTTCAAGATTGAACACCACAACTCATCTCCTTACCGGCCGAAGATGAATGGCGCCGTTGAAGCGGCCAATAAGAACATCAAGAAGATTGTACAGAAGATGGTTGTGACCTACAAGGATTGACACAAGATGTTGCCATTTGCACTGCACGGTTATCGTACAACGGTACGTACATCAATCGGGGCAACTCCTTTCTCACTGGTGTATGGTATGGAAGCTGTCCTACCGTTAGAAGTTGAGATTCCTTCTTTACGAGTTTTGGTTGACGTGAAACTCGATGAGGCAGAATGGATTAAAAACCGACTAAACCAACTCAGCCTGATGGACGAGAATAGGTTAGCATCGATTGCATATGGTCGTCTGTACCAAAGCTGAATTAAGAAAGCCTATGACAAGAAGGTGCGTCCTAGAAGCTTTCAGACGGGTGATCTCATCCTGAAGAAGATTCTTCCTCCACACTCCGATCACCGGGGCAAGTAGACTCCCAATTATGAAGGTCTGTACATCATCAGCAAGGTCTTCTCGGGAGGAGCCTTGTTGTTATCCACGATAGATGGCGAAGATTTTGCATCCTCGGTGAACGCGGACGCAGTTAGAAAATACTTTGCTTAAAAAATGACCCGCTGGAAAGAAAAAGAATATCTAGGCAAAAATGGGGCATCCCGGCGAACCATAAAAAAGGAAAAAGGTTCGGGCAAAAATTAGGGATATAAATGAAAAATGTACACCCGCAAAGTCGAAAACCTGGAAGGGCGACTTTGGCAAAAAGGGGTATCCCGGTGAATCGAAAACCCGAAAGGGCAATTCAGGCAAAAGTTAGGGATTTGAAAAGCAAATGACTGCGTTCCGCGTATGGACGTTCATTGTTTAGTGGTTTGGAAGACCTGAGGGCCGTTTATCTGAATCAATCTCTTCTGAAGCTGAAGCGTCGGAGAAGTATCGAAGTCGAGTGGGTCATAGAGGGATCAACTCATGGTGTTCGTCTACGCCGCATTGCCGACATTTGTGTATACACTGATGTATATTTATGTTTTTATATTTGCGCAGCTTCCTCATTCCAGGAGCTTGCATCTGTTGTAAAACGTTTTCACCCATTCAGGGGTTCGTCATCAATAAAATATATACTATTCAGCAATTCTGTTTGTTTGTTTAGCATCTATCTATTTGTTTGCGAAAAAGAACGCCGGTGTTTTTGATAAAATGCGCATACATAAACTTACTGGCCTAGGCCACTGATTGTTGAAACAATGAATTACTTGAACGTTGTCACAAGATGATAACCTTGATAGGTCCCTTTGAGAAGGGTATCTTGTTTGTTTGTTTGTGTTGTTGCAGGTATAGCATATTCCAGGCAGTACGCCGTATGCGTCCCCAAGCAGGATGATTCCTTCTTCCCCAGCAAGTTCAGCAGCATCTCCCTACGGAGCCGGAACATAGGACCAAGAGCATTGATATGTATCCCCCAGGCAGAGAAGATTATCCCTAATCAGAGGTATCCTGAAGGATCATCATTTCCCCAGCTGAGTCATACACTAAAGTGTACGTTCATTCCCCAGCGCTGGGTCAAAGTGCAGTTTTCATAGATGACTACTCGCAAGTATGCAGCTTCCGGTAATCCATACTGAGGTCTCCTGGAGAATTGAAATTCCCCACAGAGTTGTCCTTGGAAGCCGTTTGGGCCATGATTGGTTTTCCCCAGTAGCGTGTTGATTAGCTGATGATGTATTACCCCACCGGAGTCGTTATCTCTAGGAAAGTTTTGCTGGGAATGTCGTGCAGTTTATTTCTGCGATTGACATCGTTTCCCTCAGCAGATTGTGGGTCGTATACCCGAATGAGCAGGTTCAGGTTCTCGAAGAGCTTTATTCCCCTGCAGTAGTCAACTGAAGTTCGTTTCCCCAGGAAGAATCCAATTGAGATTGGTGCGACTTCTTCTCCTCGGCAGGATGATTCCTCCTCCCTACCAGAGTGGTTCTTTCTCCTCGACCAAAAGATCTTCCCTTCAGCATTTATTTTGCTGATGGGGTCATAGCATTTTGCATGACTGCATAGCATGTACCTTAAATGCGTAGCATTTCCACTGTGTGGAGCATTACGCCATTGTCAAAGCATATGCATATGAAACATGAGCTAGGGCGTTACCGTTCTTGTTTTGCAGGCGTTCCTCTGCAGAATGGTTTGATCAAGATGATTCTTGAATTCCCCAGTGAAGTTATTTGTCCAAGATGATTCTTAAAATCCCCAGTGAAGTCGCCATAGTTGGTTGCTCAAGTTGATGCTTAGAGTTCCCGACAGAGTGTTTGCTCAGGATGATTCCTGAAATCTCCAGCATAGTTATTGGTTCAGGGTGATTCTTGAAATCCCCAATGGAGTTGATTGTTCAAGATGATTCTTGATTCCCTCAGCAGAGTTTATTTGTCCAGAATGATTTCTGAATCACCCGAAACAGAGTTACTTGATAGTTATCCAGAATCCCCAGCGGAGAGGTGTCGTCCCCAGCGGGTCTTAAACATAGAAGTTGAAATTTCCTTGAAGACTTGATGATTGAAGTCCGGCAGCGGTGCCAAAACCCCATACTTACTGATGAAGTCTAACTGCGATGTCAAAGCAGTTCTCCCAGCTGACGCGAAGTGAATGACGGAAAAAGAATGTATATCCTTATTGGTCCGTGATTGATTAAGGATTCCATTTGAAGACTTACTGATGAAGTCCAGCTGCGATGTCGACGCAGTTCTCTCAGCTGATGTGGAGTGCCTGATGGCGGAAGTTTGGATATCCCTATTTGGGTCATGATTGACCGAGGAGTCTATTTCAGACTTGCTAACAAAGTCCGGCTGACGCCCGAGATGTTCTTTGAATGCCCGACGGCAAAATTAACTTGATTGCTAAAAAGTTCCTAATGACCTGATGAGTCCCGAGGAATCGTTCTGCCGCAGTGTCGCAGAATTCCTGACGGCAATATCAGCTATGTATCGCCAGTTACCGAGTGACCAGTGGGCCCTTGATGATTTGAGGAAGAAGCTGCGGCGAAATCTGATAATCATCCCGACGGAGATTTGAGAGTAGCCCTTCACCAGTTACCGTGCAATCGGTGATCCATTATTGACTTACTGATGAAGTCCGACAAAGATGTTGTCGACGTGCCTAGCGACCCGATGAGTCCATAGGTGACGATAAGGAATTCTTCTGCAGTGGCGCAGAATGCCCGACGGTAAAATCAGCCCTCCTTCACCAGTTACCGAGTAACCAGTGATCCCTTATTGACTTACTAATGAAGTCCGAAAAAGATATTGTCGACGTGCCTAGTGACACGATGAGTCCATAGGTGACGATAAGGAATTCTTCTGCAGTGGCGCAGAACTCCCGACGGCAAAATCAGCCATCATTCACCATTTAGTGAGCAACCGGTGATCCCTTATTGACTTACTGATGAAGTCCAACAAAGATGTTGTCGATGTTCCTAGCGACATGATAAGTCCATAGGCGACGATAAAGAATTCTTCTGCTATGACACAGAATGTCTGACAGCATAATCAACCATTCATTACCAGTTACCGCGTAACCGGTGACCCCTTGATGACTTGAGGACGAATATCTACAGCAAAATCAGATGATCATCCTGACGGAGATTTGAGATTAGACCTTTCACCGGTTACCGTGTGACCAATTCCCCAGCAGAGTTGTCGTGCAACTGTCATGCTCAGTTTTTGAAGATGTTCCTAACAATCAAAGTATCGTTTACCTGTGCGGTGGCAGATCGCCTGTTGCCGTGTAACCAGCGATCCCTCGATGATTTGAGGACGCAATGATATTAGATAAATCCAAGAATCATCCTGACGGAGGTTCAGATCAGTATTTCTCCAGCTAGTTGCCGTGCAACTATTATTTCAGTTTCCGAAGATTTGTCCCCATTAGAGTACCGTGTACTTGTGCAGTTGGCAAATTTCCGGGTTTGTTGGTATTCAACCGTCTTTTACCTTGATTGTTTGAGAGCCGTTCGCTTCTCACCCAGTCAGGTCCAAGCCGTTTGAATAGGGGCAGCTGTTGCACCCCAAAATTTGCCCAACTTTTCTTTACCTAGCTTATGTTTCATTTCATTCACATTAGCATTATCATTTGCATTTCATTGACATGTATGCAGGAGATCAAGAGGTATGATTACTAATTAAGAGCTACACAAGACTGTGAGGCTACCTAAGAAGGTTATTCAAGTGTTCAAGGGTTGATATCCTTGTCAGAGAAGTTAAAAGATCCTCAAAGAGAGTGATTGAAGCCAAGTATGTGGGTCTCCTAACTTGAGAGTTGTGGGAAGTCATCAGATGATTATGAGGCCATGAAGTTAGACTTGAGGTCTTGATAGAGCTCATGAGAAGTGTTGAAGATCACTTTGAGGCCTAGACAGGTCATTGTGCAAGATTAAGAAGGCTCAACCATGATTGATGCAGCTAGGGTTTGACTGGGCCAACCCTAAGTCAACAGAGGATTTGAAGGAGGTTGATGTTGCACCCTAAAATTTGCCCACCGGTTTTCCAACTTTGACTGGCTTTTGTTTCGTTTTCATTTGCATATCATTTAGATCAGTCGTCATATTGCATAACTAACCAGTTTATCAACTCTTTGGTGGCTTTGTTTCTTTCGTGAATCAGGGATTGACTTCAGAAACTTCTAAAGTGTTTGAGTTAGGGTTGGTCGAGAGGTTTTCTTTTGAGTTAGAGTTCTACTGTTCAAAGGTTGTTTCATTCATGGTACTCAAGTTTGAGGCAGTGGCGTTGAGTTTTCAATTGTCATGAGCAATGTGTATTTGAGGTTTATCAGGCACGACTCCAGTTTTCCTGAATTATTACAAGATGTAGTTTGTTTAGGGTTTTGTCAGCAGTTTGGTAGAAAAGACTTTGTGGTTCTCAGGGTGGATTTTGTCATGGACCTATACTTTATGCTTAACAATTACCAAACCAGGTTTCATGGCAATTCAGGTTCTTTGAAATCAGGTTGCAGTGCTATTAAGAAAATCAAAACAATGAGGCACCTCAGGTTATTGGGAAATTTTGTTAATGTGGTTCACGTTCTTGTCTTTTAAGTGAGGATTCAAGCATGATATTCAAGTCAATATCATTCCCAGACGGTTCCCTTACCATGATGTCATTCATCAGAAATCAATTTAAACATCTTTACATTTTGGAGGCATTCCTCAAGGTTTGATTCAAGGAATTTGATCATTTGTGCAGGAAGTGGTTGACTTCAAACAAATTTGTTTTGATTCGAAGGCTCCAATTTATTCAAAGGTTTGGAATTTAGTTTATGAGATTTTTGGATTTAATCGAAACTTCAAGTTTTGATTATCACTTTTTTGTCGAAGATCAATAACTGCATGGAGGTGTGAATAAGTGATATTGTCGGGCCCGATCCAATTGGAAGCATTTGGAATCCATCATTATACAAAAGAATCTACAAGAGATTCATTGAAATATTACAAGAAAAGGAGGTGCAGTTAACAAATTGATCAAAGTCCATTTGCATAAATTCAAAATTCATTGTTCACCACAAAAACAAAAAAAAATCTTAAGCCCATTTCATTTTGTCTCAAGGCCCATGTATATGTGTTACACCAAGAGATTACAAAAACTTCAAAAAAAGAAAAGCTAAAGTTACAACTTGCTTTTCACAACCGTATGCTTATTACGGTTCTTGCTGCCATTCCATATGCTGAAACCATGCTATGTTTCGTACTACTACACAACAGCCAACAAGATAGGGACAAAACCAATTTCTGCCAAAAATCCCTGCATCCTACAAGCATTTGCATCGTACCACTGCTACCACCCAAAAAGAAAAACATCAACTACACTCCAAGCCTTACTAATACTACTGCATTGCACTGCCATAAGCTTCACACTCACAAACAGCCAAATTGCTGCTGCCAATACGGTCTGTACATAACAACGACCCCACAATCTGCTACAACAAGCCGAGTTTGGAGCCACTCTACACGACACCCTAGTTCTGCAAAATCCTGCAATGTGAAGAAAAAAAAACCATGTTACAAAACACAACCACAAGTCTCTTTAAAAAAAACCGTACTGACCTCACAAAAAATCATCACAAAATAGATGTTGCTTGAATCTCAAAGCTTCACTCCATAAAAAAGCCATTAACCTTCAACTCTTCCAAGAGAGGCATGCATTGAACCTCAACTCTCTTCTATTTTGATCTCAAACACCATGTGAACAACAATGGCTTCACACACATAACCTGCAGCAACCACATCCTGCATTACCTTCAAAATTTCCCTTCATCAACCTCACTTCTCAACCCTTAAACTTAGACCATAAACCTGTTATCCAGGATTTTTTTCCTCCAACAATACAACATCAAACCTCGCCGTAAATCATCTTCAGAAACTCGTTCTCAAAACCATCAAATAAAACCCATCTTTCTCAACACAACTGCCTTCATATTTCCATTTCAACCACAAATACCCATGAACCGAATTTCATCTCCCTAACCTTCAACAACCGCAACGAGTGCAAAACCTCATACCTCCCTGCTCCAAAACGCTGCAAAACCAGTACAACAGCAACCTCTCACCATACAACCCAAATTCACAGCATAAAATCCAGCTCTTAACTGA
Source organism: Lathyrus sativus (assembly GCA_963859935.3). Classification (NCBI taxonomy): domain Eukaryota; kingdom Viridiplantae; phylum Streptophyta; class Magnoliopsida; order Fabales; family Fabaceae; genus Lathyrus; species Lathyrus sativus. The sequence continues at coordinate 25,207 of CAWUDS030005430.1, read as the reverse complement.
CATCCCTGTGCATCTAAAAAAAAGCTACAACACAAAAGGCTCCTCAAAACCGAGCAGCGGCATCGTCACATGGGACTTGGTCTTAAACCCTTCATTTACCACACACCCTAAAACAATAACCACAATCCTTTTTCAGTATAAGAAAATCATAACAGAACATAGAGGGAAGAGAAGAGGAAACGACTGAAGCACATCATTGTATAAAAAAATAGAAGATAGCGGAGGTTCTTACCTGAAAACAGCCCAGATTCGATGTAAGTATCTTAATCCTTCATATTTCAGTTTCTTTTGCGTGTTGGTTTGAACTTATGACGTTGAGACCCATTTGGTCACATAATCACGCCTCTCTGATTAACTCACTTTCAAACTCATTATCGAAAAACCCAACTTCCATCTTCCTTCAAACTCTGCTTCACCATCTTCAACTTCAGAACAAACTTTATCATCATTCTCCTTTCAAACATCAAAACTGTTGTGAGTCACCATTGCCTCACCATGAATAGAAAAACAACAACCAACTCACAAAAACTCGCGATTAACCCCATCACCAGGTTGTCGGTGCTCCCTCTGTTTTTGGCCATGGTCGCGCAATGTCGAATCCCTCTGTTCTCTGAGCATTTTCGGGTTTTTGTTCATTCTCGCGGCGAAGACTAATAGGATGTCCGTTGGAGCTTTGCTTCCTTTTCATGTTGGTGCGAGGATTTCGTGAATCCTCTTTGCTTCCTCAGTTCTTCACCGATGCTGACTACTCCTGTTGGAATTTGTGTGACCTAACTCATCCACCAATCAACATCCAAACAGAAACAGGATTATAGAAGAAGAGAAGGGATCTGAATGAAATGAATCTCAGAATCGCAAGCAAAAGCGGATGAAACCGAGACAAACCACAAACGAAAGTACGTCAATGAAGGTGGGAGCGTATCGACGTCAACCTTCGCATTGATCGAGTTTGGTGATGCAATTGATCGGAAGACTTTCTTAAGTTGGGGCTCGTGGGCTTTCTCTACACCATACTCCCTTTGTTTTTATCCAAACCCTCCCCCTGTTTTTAATTTTTTAAAACCCATATTTCCTTTTTCTTTTTTTAAAAAATTCAGATGTGTTGTTTTAAAAAAAATGAGAAAAAACAAGATTTGTTAATATTTATTACATTTCTAGTTTACATTTTATTTTATATTATATTTCTTAAAAAGAAAAAAAAAATTTAGATTTATTTTCTATTAGAGTTTTATTTCAAGTTTAAATTTTGATTTCTTTTAGAGATAGATTCCATTTCGCATTTGTCATTGGACTTTTTGTCCCATTTTCATCTGTTTTGGTCGATGAAGAAGTTTCCACCGTTTAGCCGTCAAACTGTTGACGTGAAACAAAGGATCTGAGACCACTCTTTTCTCTCCTCATTTCTTTTCATCTTTCGACTTTATTTTAACTTTTTGGATTGATGAAGTCTTGTAAGACGAGATCCCACTGCTTTTGGTCCGTGCGACATGATTCAATTGGAGAACGATCCTCAATATCGTCTCTCTATCTTGTCCATAGCACGGAAATTAATACGCGACCTCCTATAGCTTGATTTCCTTATAAGTCGAGTTACGACGGTCCAACGTCACATTGGTTCCGATTCAAAGCATCATCAAGGACCAAAAGAGGAGAAGATTGGAATGGAGCTTGCGCACAATGTCAAGGGTCAACGGAACCACTCCGTTCGGTAACATCTATTTCATTCAAGTCTTTTAATCAACCGTCGAGCGTTGTGAGTTCTGAGCAATAGATACGTAGGAAATGGTGATTGAGGGGTTTCCCCTTAATGGCCTAGAGTGTTTAGTGTAGCACCCTTTGGATGATATACGACGCATTTGCTCCTACGCTTTAGGTTCTTGCGTGTGTGTCCCGAGTTCCTTCCCGTTTAGGCGTGTTAGGCCTGCTTCCTCTTTCCCATCGCCCATGTGCGATCGAAACTCCTTTCTCTCGCGTCCTGGCGATTGAGATCCCCCCTCTTGCCTCTGTGCAATCGAGACTCCCTTTTCTCTCGCTTTTGTGCGATCGAGACCGTTTTCTGTAGTCAGCCGAACTACGGCTGCTCTGATCTCTCATACCTGTTGAGAGTACGTAGGCATAGGATGCGATATCCTAGCGAGCACATTAACAACTAACTTCTCTGTTCTCTCGCTGCCGTGCGATCGAGACTTCCCCACTGACAACTAATCTTTCCCTTTCTCTTGCCCGAGCGCAATCGAGACCAGACCGTAGTTCTAGAACCCGTAGGTTCCCATACCTTTAAACCCCGACATACTACGTCCGTTCTACCGCAAACAGGTAACGCCTAAGTCTCCAATGGTCGAGCAGCCTACACCTAACTGCTAGAATGCGTACGCTAGTATCGTCAATCTTTTCTCTCACCCCGCGTGATCGAGAACACCCAGTTTACCCGTAGTTATCCTGAACTACGTTTTGCTCTGATTTCTCGTACCAGACGAGAATACGTAGGCACAAGACGCGATGTCTTGGCGAGCAATCCCCCCCGTAGTTTCCCGAACTACGTTGACTCTGACTTTCCCATTGCACAAGGGAATACGTAGGCATAGGATGGCGATGTCCTATCGAGTCAGTTCTTTCCGTTCTTTTTAGTTCTTCCCGTTTTAGCTTTAGCAGCTATAGATAGTTTGTTTTTCACCCATAGACTAGACAACAAACGTGGATCCCGTCGAGTACGATGGACGTGAGGGGTGCTAATACCTTCCCCTTGCATAACCGACTCCCAAACCCGAGATTTGGTTGCGATGACCGATTTTATCCCTCTTTTCGTCAGGTTTTCTCTGAGCGTTTCCTTTCCCTCTCTTGGGATAAATAACGCACGGTGGCGACTCTTCTGTCATTGCCAGCCCTGATTTTCGCAGATGCGACAGTTGAGACCTAATTCAAGAGCCATGTGATCATGGATTGATACATTGAGATGTTCTAAGAATGAGTTTAAGGTTAACTCATCATGATTGAAGAGTTTGAGAAGTTTCAAGCTAGGGTTTCTAAGACTTGACAGTGTAAAATCCCCTAGTTTGACCCCTGACTTCAAGACTGTTTAACTCAAGATATGATTGTCATCTCATCTTGACCCCAACATGATTGTTATATAGCATGATCTTAGCTTTAATTTGAGTACTAGAAGTCCTTGATAGGGTTTATAGAACTCAATTTATGAGCCAGACAAGTTACAGGTCATCTGAGGCATGTGAATTTGGAGCTTGAAAGTTACCCAACTTGCATGAAACTTTTGCCCGAGAGGGATGATTCCTATGAAATTTTGGTCAATATGAATGTTGTTCCTTATTATCTTAGCTTTACATAGAGTGCTAGAAGTCCATGATTGGATTTATAGAACTCAGGTTATGGCTTTGACAAGTCAAGGGTATTTTGGGTATTTGGACATTACAGGTCATCTTGAATCATAAGTCCATTTCACCACCTTGCAAGCTTCAAATGGATTTTTGTTCAACATGAAAGTTGTTCAAAATGATGTTTTTAGCTTGTCTAAGTATCAAGAGTCCATTGATATGGATTATATCAAGCATTGGTGGAAGAAAGTTCATATAAAAGCCATTTTAATGAATTAAGATGGGAAAATTCAAAACAATTGAGAATAACATGTTTTCAAGTCAAATTTGTAGTCAATTTGAATGGAATTAATGTTTTAGAGAGAATTGCATTATTACATTTTTGGTTTGAAGTCCATAACATGGCTATTTGGAAGGTTGCTTCACAAATAAGAAACACATCTCACACACTCCATAGGTTGAGATCAAAGGAAGGAAACCACATCACTACATTCCACAAGGCTTAAGTGAATGATTGGGACTGAGTTTGGAGTATGAACAAAGCTTGAAAGCACATATCCACATTGAAAATTTTGAAGAAAGGTGAAAATCCAAAACTCATGAATGGGCCTGGTTTGGGCCTTTAACCCATTGAAACAGATCATAAATAGGATTTAGAACAGAATTGGAAGGTTCTGGTGATCATTTTCGTGGAGAAACCATTGGAGAGAAGTGGAGCAAGAAGCTTGAAGTTGAAATTTTATTTTGGAGTTCAAGGGCGAATCAAGATCAATTGAGGATTTCTTTACCTTCATCAAGCATCTTGGAGTGAATCTGCACTTTCTTGGAGGTTGAAGATTGCAAGAACCATCTCTGTTACAAGCTTGAACACAGGTTGGTGAATTTTATGATTACTCATAATTTAGGCAGTGTTAGGTAGCAATTCATAGGTGGTTAGGATCAGGATGAAGTGTAGTTGGATTTAGGATGATCAATTGCATGATTAGAGACAATTAGGGTGGATTCCATTTTCGGTTGGGATTGTGATTTCATGATTCATGCGTTTTTAGAGTGAATAAGTGGTATGGTTAGATTGCTGGTGAAATTCTGGACAAGTTTCATGTAGAGATCGTGGCAAATGGATGTGTGTAGAGGAAGTTAGGGTTGTACAGGGGTGACCGGAGAAGTCACGGCGGTGGCCTGGTTCGCGCGCGCAGGGTGGAGGACTTGCAGGTTTGAAATGTAGGAGATGAAGTCCCAGCCGTCAGTTTGTGAAGAAAGCTTGACTCAGTCAAGTGATCCTAGCGCCCTCATGGCGCCACGTACCCTCCCCCCTCAAACGCAGCGTTTCGTTTATTAGAGTTTCAGGCTTTGTTGGCTGTGCTATGTGGACCAAGCACGCATGGGTTCGAATCCTAGCATGTATTCTTTTTCTTTCATCAATTTCTTAAGTGAACTATTGAATGAATTCAGGCGCATGGGCCTTGGCATTTTCTTGCTATTCACACCCCCCATCTGGCCCAATCCACATATTGAACTGATTGCATTTGCTATTTACCACGCAAGTTATTAATTTCTTATGTTTTTCTTTTAATTTCTTCATTTCATGTTAGTTTGAAAACAATTCATAAAAAATAGAAAAATAGGTCAATTAATTCCATGTTTTTTCCCCTGATTCATGATTGAATCTAGAATTTTATTGAATAAAAATATTAGGAAAATCATGCATTTTCAAGTTTTGTGCATTTTTTACATTTTATTTGATAATAAAATTGCCATGGTTGATACCTCTGTTTGATGATTTTTGGCTTGATTTTTTGTGTGAGATTAGCTTAGACATGTATGCTCCCATAGTATTTTTCTCACATTTTTGTGATGAAATTAGGTGTGGTTTTTAGATTGAAACTTTAGGTGCTTCCTTTTAGGGTTTAGGTTTAGTACCTTGTAGTGTAGAATTTATTTCTAGGTCTTATTTAAGGATTTGATCTCTGGAATTAACATGGTAGAGTCATGATTGACATAGGTTCCCATAGTGATTTTTTTAGGATTTTATATTTGATTTTAGTATTTTAGTTAGAATTAACTTTAGTACTAGGTTTTAGGTGATCCTAACTTGCTAATACAACTAGAATGACTTCTTTAGTTCCCTTAGACTAGGGTGGTGCTTCTCTTGCTCTTGGATGATGATGAAGACTTGTGTGGGCTGCTGTGGAATGCATGGTGGAGCTTGGACTTGAAGATTTCTCTCCCTTTGGTGTAGTTTATTTAGGGTTATGGATTAGGGTTTTAGGGAGATCTCTTAGAATGGATTTTCTTCCTTCATGAAACATGGAAGGTGTTGATCACTTCCATTCCTCCCTATGATGAAAGGTCCCATTGTGAAGGCACCATCCCTCCTTTGGTAGGATGAGTGGCTCCTCACAAACTGGTAGAACCTTTGAGGGTTCCTTTCCTTGATGGTGGAGTGCTTAGAGGTGACCTTTGGTCTTCACTTTGCTTCTCCCTATCCCCACCTTGCTCTTGTTAGATGAATCTTTCTCCCTTGATAGAGGATGGAGTTCCTTGCTAGAAGATTGAAGATGCTAGAGGTTGCACTTCCCCTTTGGTTGAAGACTGCCCTTGGAGCTAAAGCTTGAAGATCAAGAAGAACAAGTTGACACTTGTGAAGAAGATCAAATTGAGATTGAAGGAAGAGCTGAAGCTTGAAGAAGATGGAGAACAAGTTGATACTTGTGTTTGATGCATTGAAAGCTTGAAGAATAAAGTTGATACTTGCTATTGAAGATAAGAGCCTTGAAGAACATTGACAGACTGAGGACTGAGTTGCTGTCAGAGGATTGCTTTGTTGTGAAGCTGTGGAAGCTGTTGATCTGCTTTCTTTCCTGTCTGTTTGCTTTCTGTGCAAATGTATTGATGTGACTTATTTGATTTGCTTGATGCATTAGAATAAGTTCATGTTTAGATTGTGTTAATCTAGGATCATGTTTGCACTAGAGGTTGAGTTGCTCCCTCTGCTTTTACTTTTACTGTATGGCTTTGCTTGCGGGTATTCGGTATAGCCTTGCTCCCTTGCCTATATGGTTTGTGATTTGCTTGATGGCATTTTATTCTCTTATGTATGATTGCAGTTATTCATATCTGGCTTGAGGTTGAGACGAGCTTGTGGAGGCTGATTCCCCACACACATTTCCTCCCTCACTTGCATTGCATGCATTTTACAGTTGTTTACTGTTTACTGTTTAAGCTGATGCTTTATCTGTTTCTTTTTATCATTGACATGATCCCCTAGGAATCTCACTTCCTTTGATAAGGAAGTGATTATTAGAACTTTAGGTTGAAACCTATGCATGATAACTTCTAGGAGTTCCCTGTTTCAAACTTCAACCATAGGATGAATCCTTGGCATGACAACTGTTAGGACTTGATAGTCTCCCCTTAGTTGAGCATGTTCTCTCTTCTCATCTCAAACAACAGTAAAAAACGTAATAAAGGCAAGTTAGTATAGGCGCGTTACGAGCCTTAAGCTACTTGTGTAATGATAATTGAGCGGCCTCCTCTCAATCGTCTAGAATGTTTAGTATACGTCCTTTGGACGATATGCGACACATTTGTTCCCAGGTCATAGTCTCTAGTGCTGTACAAACTACAGACAACTAAAAAACAGTTCTTCCGTAAAAGACAGAAAACGAACTTCAAACCTTTTTTCCCTGTGGGCCCGTAATTCAAAGGAAAGCTTTTTTTGAAGAAAAGAGTGTCGTTAACTCCCAGTTCTACCGCCAACGGTAACGCCTAAGTCTCTGAGGGTCGAGCTGCGTACACCAAACTACTGGAACTGTTTGTTAACCCTACTCGGAAAAACAGATGAATCTGAATTCCCGTAATCCGTATTATCCCGAACTACGTAAGCTCTGATCTCTCATACATGTTGAGAGTATGTAGGCACAATACTGACGTATTGGCGAGCCACCTTCCCCCCGTAACCTGTAGTTAGTCGAACAACGTTGACTCTGATTTCTCATTCTCTGATGAGAATACGTAGGCATAAAGTGCGACACTTTGCCGAGCATTTTCTTTTCTTTTCAGATCGGCCTTGATAGGTAGATAGTAAAACCAACCCGTCAGATAAACACCACAAGCGTGGATCCCATCGAGTACGATGGACGTGAGGGGTGCTAATACCTTCCCCTTGCGTAACCGACTCCCGAACCCAGACAATGGTTGCGATGACCTTGTCTTATACCTTTTCGTCAGGTTTTTCTGATCGTTTCCTTTCCCGTTCTGAGGGATAAATAACGAAAGGTGGCGACTCTTCTGTTTTACCGGCACCTTATTTTCGCGGAAGCGACAATCTTCTTTGATGATTTTCTTTCCAGCCTAGTGGACCATTGAGAGAATATCAGACACTGAGGGTTGCCGACTAGGGGAACCGATCATTTGTGAGTCAGCTAAGTGAGGCCTCTTCGGGAGATGATGATGCCAAACCAGAAATGGTGAACGTATCATTATTTCTTGAAAGTCTGTGACGCTGATGAACGCATAGGATGCCATTCCTAATTAGTGAATAGGTCCATACCTGTGAGTGAGGCTGGGGTTATGCGGGAAACTTTTACCTTCATACTACCCGGTTTTCTCTATAGTTTGAATCTGGATTATTGGTATCAGTTGGTTTCTATCGGAGCAGTGCTATGTTCTTGCTGAAGCAGAGCTTTGATCTTTCTCAGTCTGCGGCACAACAGTCTTGATCCCTTATGTGTGCATTAGCATTTTGTATTGTTTGCATTTGCATTTCATTTTTGCATATCCATCCTCAGCCAGAACAGGGAGCTCACCCATCTTTTGTCTACTTCATTAGTTGATTTCCCGACATTCGCATTGGATTTGAGTTAGCTTCTGGAAGGATCATGAACTCAGGAGAGCAGAACTTGGTTGTTACGAGGGAAGAGTTTGAGTTGATGAAGAATCAGTTGAGTCAGCTCGTGGAAGCCATGGCAGCTGTGATTAGAGGAGAGGCCGGTATTCAGAGGACTCCAGTGAACAATGTTGCTCAAGTTCATCCTGTGCTGATTCCTGTTGAAGAGCATCTCATTGCCAGAGACATAGATTCATCTTCTCTTCATGACACAGAATATCAGAGTTTCACTTTCTCTGTGCCAGATTCTCAAAGGAATGTTCCAAAGGCTAATGCTGAAGACCCGCAGACTGTTGAGTTTATGGAAAAATTTCAACTGTTGGAAGAAAAGCTGGATGCCTTGATGAGTCAAGATACTTTTGATTTGAATGCTGCGAGCATGTGTCTGGTGCCCGGTCTTGTGACACCTCCGAAGTTTAAAATGCCAAATTTTGAGAAGTTCAAAGGGGATAGTTGTCCAAAGCAGCATTTGGTGATGTTCTGCAGGAAAATGACTTCACATGTCCACAATGATGAGCTTATGATTCACTGCTTCCAAGATAGTCTGAGTGGAGCATCGTTGAATTGGTATATGCAGTTGGAGAGTGGTTGCATCAGATCATGGTCAGATTTGGCCAATGCCTTTGTGAAGCAGTACAACTATAATCTCAACATGGCTCCTAGTCGCGTGCAGTTGCAAGAATTATCTCAGGCGGACAATGAATACTTCAGAGGATATGTGCAGAGATGGAGAGAATTAGTTGCTCGTGTTCAACCTTCACTTCAGGATAGAGAGTTGATTGACATATTCTTGGGTACCTTGAGAGGCCATTACTTTGACAAGTTGATCAGTGGAGGAATGTCAAACTTTGCTGACTTGGTGATAATGGGTGAGCGCATTGAGAGTGGACTCAAGAGCGGAAAGATTCGAAACATCCCCTGCATCCCAGTTGAGGAGAATGAATCAGTTGTCAGTTCTCAGGAAGAATGGGAAAAAGGAAGTGATGTTCTCTCAGAATCTCCTATATCTCAAGTTCAGTTTTCAGATACTTCGAGTGTCCAGAGTCAGCAGTCTGTTGGGTCTGTGTATTAGGTATCTATTTCTCGCTAGAGTCAACAGTCTTACCGCCATCAACCGCGTCAGCACACTAGACGAAGACCCAGGAAACCAGAAAGGCATTTTACTCAGTTGCCGGTATCATACAGTCAGTTGTTGCTGGATTTGATCAGAGGTGGGTTGATAGTGCCGAAGAAGATTAATCCAGAGATTCCTCCATATCCTCCAGGCTTCGATGTCAGCGCCCGCTGTGAGTACCATGCTGGGGCAAAGGGGCATTCAACTGAAGATTGTAAGGTGCTTAGGAGCCAGGTTCAGGCTTTGCTAGATTCCAACAGGATCCCAGTCACGTCTCAGGGTATTCATATCAATGATTTTCTTTTATCCAGCCAAGCGGGTGTATCAGCTCATGTTTTGGAGGAGTTCACCGAGAGCATTTGTTCAGAAGAGTATCAAACTGAAGACTCAATGGAGGGCTATATCCCTGTATAGCATTTGTTCATTACTGTATGCTGACCATCGCCAGGCTTGTTGGTCGAGGTCACTCTGTTTGTATTTAGTTACTCCTGTATGGTGCATATATGTGTGATGGTTATCCCTGATTGGATCTTGGGTTCTTTTTTGCCTTTGTGCTATTCTGAGATTTCCCTATTGCATGCTTGTTTGCATCTTGCATATTATTTTTGTGTAACAGGTACCTCGGATTTGTTAATCTGACTTCATGTACTCCCCTAGTTTGTTGCAGGTTATATAATCAGATACAGGAATTCCCGTAAAGTTATGGAGCTAGTTCAAGTAGAGCTGAGAGAAGTCAAGAGTCAGATGGGGCAGTTCATCGTGGACATGCAAGCGTTGCGCTTGGATCAGAATGTACTCAGAGAGGAGAACAATCAGTTGAAGACTCAGGTGGGCTTAATCATGGAAGTGATAAGGAACATGCTCAGAAAAGAAGGTGATCAAATGCCTGAGGCTGCAGCAAAGATGCTTGTTCCACTTTTGGAGCCTTTACCAGAGCGAAATGGGTGTTAGAAGTCTGCTGCACAACCGGAGGTTCCGAAATTTCCGTGCCATCCGCTGCGTCCCGTTTCTCAGGAGAATCCCAGGATTAGAAGATATGGTCAAAGGATAAAATCTCAAGATAGAATCTTCGATTAGATCCCCATGGATTATGCTCAGTTGGTGCAACTCTTGCTCTAACTTCAGTTGGTTAAGCCTCGGATTTTGGCTCCACTTACTGGCCAACCACCACCGGGCTTTGACATCAATGCTTATTGTGATTTCCACTCTAGGGGACAAGGGCACAACGTCGCGAATTGTAAAGCTTTTAAGCATAAGGTTCAGGACCTGATTGATTCGAAGACAATTGAATTCACGCCAAGCGACATGAAGGTATCAGGAGAATTTGCTCCCTGTCGTGAAAAAGAGATGGATACTCCTATTCCCATTCCTAAAGCTGCGGTAGGTCAAGAGTATATCCTACAATCTTTGGTGTCAGAATCCCCCTGCCCACAGTTGCTGCCTGTTCCTGGATCAAGTTTAAGGATGAAAGCGCCTGAACAAAAAGAGTCCTCAAGAGTCCAAACCCAGTCGCCGGACGTTTCTGTTGTTCAGAGTCCACGACCTTTTGGGTCCTTGCAGCAAGGCTATCAGTATCAGAATCAGAATCGGCCTCACAAAAATTTGAAAAGAAGGAATTCTTCTCTGCATCCAGTGCCTATGTCACATCGCTCGTCTGATTGAGTTTGAAGACTTCAAGGGTCGCATTCCCACAGCAGTTAATCAGTGTGAAAGCCCAGTTCCCAGAAGCTGACAATTTTCGTTTTATCCTGTTATTTCTTTATAATTGTATTTTCTCTCCTGTTTAAAGTGCAATCTCATTTGTAAAACTTGTTGTTTTCGATTGATATTAATGAAATGAGTATGCATGTTTTGATTTAATCCATTCGTGTTCACTAATTGCTTTTTACAGATGTTATACGCTTGTTTAAGCGGAGTCCGTGGAGGATGACGAAGTTTAGAAATGCGTAAGCTTCCGAATGTATGCTTTTGAATAAAAACATATTGATGATGTACATGCATTGTTTCAAATTACCAAACACCGGAGATATAAGGATGATAATCCCTTATCAACCCCTTCGATCCTAGTAGTAGGAGTTTCTTTCCGAAAACAAAAAAAACCTCAATCTTAACCCGGGGCCGGGTAGGTGTCAGCTAATTTGACCGAGCATCCAAATCGCAAAAGGAGTTGTTCCCGTTCAAGGATCAATCGAACCTATATAGGTCGTGCCTAAAGAACCTCAATGGTTATCCCTTGCCGACCAAGGAGTGAAACAGTCACAATCCTCTAAACAAGTCAGACAAGACAGTGTCACACGATTTGTTCAAAAAAGAAAAGAAAAAAAGAGAACAAAGCCCGCTAAGTCGAATCTTGAAAATAAGCGACTTAGGCAAAAATTAGGGCATCCCGCTAGACTTTGAAATCAAAAGAAGCTCAAAAAAGCCAGTCCAGGAAAAAGTTAGGGAAATAAAAAAATGATAAACGAAAAGCAAGTCGTGTGATTCAGGCACCAAAGACGAAAAGTGAGTGACTGTCGCTCCAAAAAACTTGTGGTTTCCCGAACCATCACTCCTGTCATTCAACCTTTGAAAGGTGAGCGCTAAGGTCGAATTAGCTGAATATAGGATTGGAGAATATCACGGAGAATGGGTGGGTTAAAATAAACTTTGAGCCTTTATCTTTTCTTTCTTAAACCGTGAACCTGACCAAGTTACAATCTGAAAAAGTCCTAATTGAAGCAGGTTTGTTTCAAAAGCATACTTCGATAAAGATCGTATCGAAACTGACTCCTAAAAGGATTCCTCTTACAATGTTGTATTAATGTTGATATTCTGATAAATGATTCGTTCATTGTATGTCACAAATTTTTCCAGTGAACAGGCTTGGATTTCGAAAACTGTCATATGCATTGCATTTAATATATCTTTTATGCATGACAACTTGTTTTACTTGCGAGTAAGCGATTGATAGCAGGAAAGTTTCGACAATGGAAAGATTGATCAGGATAGAATGCGGAATGCCTGAATACTCCGTCGAATTGGGGCAAGTTATATCAAATGATCATAGCATGGGAGTCATCCATCCAGAAGTCAATTAATCTGAAGTAGTCAAGTCGAGATTCGGTGAATCTCTCGTAGCCAAAGACATTTTTCCCACAGATCAGCAAATCAGGGGCAAAGTCATTGCAGACTAGGGCATGCCACCCTAAGAGCGTAGGAGTTATTCCTTACCCGTTGGGAAATTAATGTGAAGCACCTCTTCGAGGTTCAAGGTGTTTAGGAAGTGCATATCAAGCCATCAGGGTGCAGAAATTTCAGGTTTCCTTTTGAGGAATATCCCTATAGAGATCCCACAGGCTGGGGAAAATTCGGAAGTGCAGGAATTGTTCCTCTCCATGTCTTCAAGAGCTGTTCAAGCAGGTTCAGCCAACTTTCGGGTGCAAGACGAATGTCGGGAAGTCACGTTATTATCCCTTGACCCTTTCAGCCAAAACCTTTGAGTTCAGACAAGATATTTTTCCAGCATCAGTCGTACCTGATCCTTTGCAAATCCAATTCCCTTTGGTACGCGGGAAGACTTCGTCTGTTTTCTCCAGCAAAAGACCAATCATCATTGGCACGTGTAAGCTATCCCCAGTAGAGTCCAATCATACTTGGCACGTCTGGTTATCCCCAGCAGAGCTAGCTTCACCTTTCCAGCATTTATTTTGCTGGAATGTTTTGTTGTATCCAACTTTCTCCGGCAGCCCAAGCCTGCATTTGCATGTTGCATGTAGTTATCATATTTGCATCATCTTTGCATTTCATCCTCAAATGCATAGCATTTCTATTTTGTATGGAGCATTACGCCATATTCAAACATATGCATACACATTCGAAGCATAAGCCAGTTTTTGTCAGCCTTCTGTGGCAACTTGAATCATTTTTCAATCAATACAGGGGCATTTATCCAGCAGCTTTATTCAGACAACTTATCGGTTTACTCGAATTTCAGATCGTACGTCGGTTATGATTTGTCCATCAGTCCTCTGATGACGATATCCCCAAGCAAATTTTCTTTCCGTCAATCCCGATTGACGATGTGTTTCTCCGAGCAGATTTTCTTTCCGTCAATTCCTATTGACGATGTGTTTCCCCAACAAGTTTTCTCTCCGTCTATCCTTAGACGACGTGAGCTTAGGACGTGGTTTTCTTTCCATTTATTGGAGATGGCGTTGTAGGAGGGTTTTTTCGTTCTGTCAACTCATATTGATGATGTGGCTCTTTGAAGATATTTTCTTTCCATCAACTCTTATGGACAAAAGAATTCTGTAATTCGATGAACGGTTTTGAAGTGCGCTTTTGGTGTCTTACCGTCTACTTTTAGACGATGTGAGTATTTGGATTCTTTCCGTCTACTTTTAGACGATGTGAGTATTTGGTGTCTTTCCGTCTACCGTTAGACGACGTGAGTATTGATATTTCTTTCTGTCTATCCTTAGACAATGTGGACCTTTCATGGGTGTCTTCCCGTCTACTTTTAGACGATGTGAGTATTTGGTGTCTTTCCGTCTACCTTTAGACGACGTGAGTATTGATATTTCTTTCTGTCTATCCTTAGACAATGTGGACCTTTCATGGATGTCTTCCCGTCTACTTTTAGACGATGTGAGTATTTGGTGTCTTTCCATCTACCTTTAGACGACGTGAGTATTGTTTTTTCTTTCTGTAAATCCTTAGACAGCATGAACCTTTATTGGGTGCCTTTCCGTCTACTTTTAGACGATGTGAGTATTTGGAGTCTTTCCGTCTACTTTTAGACGATGTGAGTATTATTCTCTTCCTAAGGTGAAGTTACCAACTGTACATTGATCTAGCCTTTGGTTTTGATGTCTGTGGCGTTACACAGATGACTGGCGGTGATGTCAGGTGTTCTTTATCAGATGATCAGTCAGCTGGTTACCGTTGCAACTGCATGCGTTCAGTTTTTCTGGATATTTGTTCCTTAATCAGGGTTTTGCAGTTTATTTCTACGGTTGGCAAATTTCCGGGTTCTTTGGTATTCAACCGTCTTTTACCTTGATTGTTTGAAAGCCGTTCGCTTTTCATCCACTCAGGTCCAAGTCATTTGAATAGGGGCAGTTGTTGCACCCCAAAATTTGCCCAACCTTTTTCTTTGGCTGGCTTTTGTTTCTTTGCATTGTTCTAGCATTTGCATTGCATATCATTGTTCATTTAGCAGAGGATCAAGAGGGTGTGACTAGTAAGAGTAGGTTACCAAGAGTGTTGAGCCTAAGCAAGGGGTGTTACTCAAGTTTGAATGGTCATCAGGTCATCTAGAAGTGGTCAATGTTCTTTGAAAAGTTGATGGATGTATGTGGGTCAGCTCCTAACTTGGAGGCCAGTGAGGATCATCAGAGAGTTGTGAATTCATTATTATGGATATAAGATGTTGAGAGAGCTCATTGAGTGCTTTGAGAGCCATGTTAGAGCTTATTCAAGTTGTTGTGTGATGTGGAAGAAGCCACAGTCAAGGTGTGGCATCTAGGGTTTTCATCTGGTTAATCCTCAGTCAATTGTGAAATCAAAGGAGATTAAGACTCAATTCCAAGTCTCTATGGTCATGGGATTTTGTGTTGAGATGTCTAATATATCATTTCAAGATCAATTCATCAAGAATCAAGAGTGTGAGAAGTTGCTAAATTAGGGTTCTCAGTGTAAAATCCCCTATTTAGTCCCCAACTTCAAGACCACCTTTCTCAAGATAGAAGTCTCATCTCATCTTGACCCTAACATGAAACTTGTAGAGCGTGTTCTTATATTTCTTTTGAGTACTAGAAGTCATTAATCTGATTTCTAGAACTCAAGTTATGATGCTGACAAGTTACAGGTCCTCAGATGAATGTGGTTTTGGTCAACAAAAGTCAACCAACTTCCAAGTCATTTTTGACCTAGAAGGTTGTTTGTCCTCAACTTGTGATGAACATGAAAGTTGTTCCTCATGATCTTAGCTTTCCAAAAAGTACTAGAAGTCTTTCATCTGATTTATAGAACTCAAGTTATGAGGCTTGCAAGTCAGGGGTATTTTGGGAAAGTAAGATTACAGGTCATTTTATTATAGGTCCATTTCACCACCTTGCACACTTCAAATGAAAATCTTTTAACCATGAAACTTGCTCCAAATGGGGTCATTTGCTCAACCAAACATCAAGGAATCATGGAATCGATTTGGATTGAAGGATTGGTGTGAAACTTCCATGGAAAAAGCCTTAAAAGTCAAAAATCCAAATTAATTCATAATGCACCATTTCAAGACATATTTGGGCATATTTTGAGCACAAAATACTTTCTAAAAACAATGGCATTCATGGATTTGAAGTTTGAGCCATAATAACACATCATATTTCATGTTGCTTAAGCTTGAAGAAACACATGCTATATTCACCATTAACATCAAACAAGGAGCCAATACCAACCATTGAGATTCCCTACACCCAAGCAACTGATTTAAGCCAGTTTGCAGCTGTTTTGAAGCCAAATTCGTGCACATGGCCAAGCTTGAAAACTCAAAAATCATGGATTGCAGTTGGGCTGTAGAGGCTGTAATTGGGCTCCAAAGCAATCAAGATCCACCATATATAAGATTTCCATCATGTACAAAGCTTCAGGGGAGAAATCGGATGGGAATTGCTCAAGAACTCGTATGGAAAAAGTGAGAGAAATTGGAAATACGAATTTGGTGATTTACTGCATTTCAAGCCAAATCAAGCATTCAAATAGCTTCAGTGAAGATCATGGAGTGATTCTGGTTGGTTTTCTTCAAGCTCCAACACTATTTCAAGGCCCAGTGGAGGCTCTCCACTAGGTAACTTTCAAATCAACTTATCTCTCTATTTGTGATGTTATTGCTTGTCATTTTTGCATATTTGTGATCTATGAACTATGTAGATCATTTCTGGTTCATACTTGTGGCTGTTCGTGACATTTTATGATTTGAGCTCTAAACTTGTTGTCTTCGATTTAGATGATTTATGGAGTTTTAAGCTTAATGAACCATGGATTCTTGTTAGTTTTGATGCACTTTTTTGGTTGCTTGCGTTTGCGCTACAGTACACGGTGGAGTTCTGGCCGAAGAAGATGATCGGAGCCACCGTGCTCCAGCCATCTGGTTTCCCTTTTAATTTTAAATGTGGCCTGCCACGTGGCTTGTTGTTATCCTTTGATTTTGATTACTTTTCATTCAACAACCTAGATTAAGACGTATCATGTACCATCTTTGACCCAGCCACACGCAATTACTCAAGACTATGCGTTTCATTTACATGTTGTTGGAATTGGGCTTGTGCTTGCTTTTGGAACCCCCCCCCCCCTCGTGAGCCCATTTTGATTTCAAACGCGTTTGGATTGCTCTTTGCACCGCGTTTTTATTATTTTCTTTTTATTTTTATTTTTTATTTTGTTTTAAATCTGTTTAGGTTTAATTCAATTAAAAATAGTTCCAATGGTCCAAAAATTCCACAAAAATATTTTTTATACACTTTGAGATGTCCTTTATTTTTAGGATATTTTTATTTTATTTTTTGATTTTATTTTCAATTAAAAATGGAATTAAAAATTGGAAGTGTTTTATTTGGATTCAATTTTGACATGTCTTGTTCTTGGTTTTGTTTCTCTCATTTCCCTTTGATCCAATGAATGAAAATTGATCCTCATACCCATGATGAGTTGAACAATTTTTTAGGACCATTTTGCCCCTGGTTGGTTGACTTTAGGGTTGACTTTTGGTCCTTTTCTTTTGACCCTCGATTCTCCCATTTCAAAGTGGTACATCTTAAGGATTATTTTCTTTAGATAGTTCTTTGAGGGAATATGGCTTTGATCTTTTGGCCTCTGGTTTCCAACTTGTTTGTGCACCTCTTTTATTTTATTTGGTAATTTTTGAGCCTTTTTCCTAATTTTGAGATGACTTGCAAGTCAAGTCATTTCCTAGGGTGGCTCATACAAGTGTATGACCTAGTTTGAGTTGGAAATGACATTTGTGGATCTAATAAGCTCTCAACTCCTCTTGTTTCATATATTAGACATGTTGTGCTTGTTGTATGTTCATTTTTAGGTCAAAATTATGTTCATTGCTTGTTGGTTTGTGCCTTCCTTTTGTTGCTTCCATTTAGGGTTTTTGTATATGACATGTTTGCATTGTTTGTGTGATATCTCCTTTGGAGTGATTTCTTTTTGTGCATTTCTTCTCCTTATTTCTTCTTTGCATTTCTCATATGCATGCTTGGTTGAGATGAGCTTGTGGAGGCTACTGCCCCACACTATTTTCCTCCCACTTTCATTCTAATTGTGCATCTTATGTTTGCATTTTCATTTGCATGTTATCTCTTCTTCTTCTTTGGTTCTTATTCGCCATGTTCCCCATAGGTTCTCTAACCTCTTGAGGTTATGATAGACATTCGGTGCCTAACTATGCATGATAACATTAG
The DNA here is from genome assembly GCA_963859935.3 of Lathyrus sativus. Classification (NCBI taxonomy): domain Eukaryota; kingdom Viridiplantae; phylum Streptophyta; class Magnoliopsida; order Fabales; family Fabaceae; genus Lathyrus; species Lathyrus sativus. The sequence goes on along the minus strand of CAWUDS030005430.1, from coordinate 7,432 downwards.
GTAGTTCCCTTGTGTATCCCAACTTTAAGTTCGCTTTGCATGATAACTTTTAGGATTGATTAGTCTCTCATTAGTGGTCCTTTCTTCTCTTCTCATCTTCAAACATTCATAAAACATCTAATAAAGAATGACAAATGTTGTACGCTACGAGCCTTAAGCTACTTGCGAAATGATGATTGGGTGGTTGCTTCTCAGTTTTCTAGAATGTTATTATATGTCCTTTGGACGATATGCGACGCATTCGCTCCCGAGTCATAGTCTTTAGTACAACATGAGTTACAAATCAAGTTCAAAACACTTCTTCCTTAAAAAACACAAAAACACTTCAAATATTTTTTCATCCTTCGGGATTCTTAATCAGGAAAATATTTTCAGAAAAAAGAGTGTTGTTAACTCTTAGTTCTATCGCAAACGGTAACACCTAAGTCTCCCATGCTCGAGCTGCATACACCAACTGCTAGAACTGATTGTTAACCCTACTCGGGCCTAAAAAACTTTTGAACCAGCCTGTGGTCCTTTTAGCCCGAACTACGTTTGCTCTGATCTTTCATACCAGATGAAATTACATAGGCACAAGACGCGATGTCTTGGCGAGCAACCTTCCCCCTTTCACCCGTAGTTATCCGAACTACGTTGACTCTGATTTCTCGTACCAGAAGGGAATACGTAGGCCCATAGCAGCGATGCTATGTCGAGTCCTCCTTTCTTTTTCTTTTATCCCTTGACCTTTAGCTAGATAGTTTCAACACACCCTTTTTTTTAGATAGACAACAAAGCGTGGATCCCGTCGAGTACGACGGACGTGAGGGGTGCTAATACCTTCCCCTTGCGTAACCGACTCCCGAATCCATACATGTGATGACCTTGTCTTTCCCTTTTTCGTCAGGTTTTTCCGATCGTTTCCTTTCTCTCTCTTTGGGATAAATAACGAAAGGTGGCGACTCTTCTGTTTTCTGCCGGTTGTTTTTCGCAGTTGCGACATATACCTTCTGAGGAAAACATCCTTAAAGTTGTGTCTTTGTCTTGATGCTTGGTGGTTGATCATCTTTGCCTTCTTTAAGTGATTTGTCTTCATCAAAACATATGTTGATCTCTGAGAATCTTGATTCCACATTCTCCCCCTTTTTGATGATGACAAAGGACTCTTCTTTTGTTGCAATGTTCTTTTCGGCAAATTCTTTCTCCCCCTCAATTTGTGAAGTTGACAAGTTTTTCTCCCCCTCAATGTGTGAAGTTGAGAAGTTCTAAATTTTGTATTGAGGTTCGAAATAGCCTTGTATTTGTATATTTGTACCTTAAGGAAAGACAATAAGTAAGAAAAGAGTAACATCCTTCTCCCCCTTTTGACATTATAAAAAAGAAGGGAAAGATGGATTAAGGCAGTAAAATATAGATAACAATTTGAAAATAAAATATAAACTTAGTCATAATTCAAATTGCAATTTTAGAAACAGAAACAGTACAAGGAAACTAGATAGTACGGATTTCAAATAACAGAAACAAAATTTGACAAAAACTACAGAGTACAATCGATTGACACAGGGGTGCAATCGATTGCTTGCTTCAAAAATTAATAAAATTTGTAAAAATTACAGTGAGCAATCGATTGACACAGAGGTGCAATTGATTGCATGCAGTGAAATTTTGAGAAAAAATGCCACAGATGGAGTTCTTTCATGATTCAACGTCAGTTTCATCCAGAATTCCAAGTTCCCTTCGTATTTTGAAGAAAGATTCCTTTGCCAAAGGCTTCGTGAATATATCGGCAAGCTGATTATGAGTATCTACAAATGTTATCTCGACATCTCCTTGAAGTACATGATCTCGCAGAAAATGATGTTGCATGCCGATGTGCTTGGTTCTTGAATGCATGAATGAATTCTTTGTTATGTTGATTTGGTTTGTTTCCCTTTTTGGCATGCGCCACACAATCTATCTTTGATGAATTTGATCTTTGGAAGACCAACAACTAAGTCATGTTTGATCAATTTGTTCAAATGCTCCATATGAATGTGAGCAAATCTTTTGTGCCATAACCAAAAGTCGTTGTTGTTCGCCATAAGACACTTAACCTTCAAAGATATGTTATCAAGGTAAATCATAAAAATATTATTGATTCTATTACCTTTTAACATTACCTCAGAAGTGACTTCGTTTTCTATCAAACATTCATCTTTAGTGAAGTTGATTCTGAAACCTTTGTCACAAAGCTGACTAATGCTAAGTAGGTTATGCTATATGCCTTCTACATAAAGAACATATTCTATGGTTATAAAAGGTGGTGCACCAATGCTGCCTACGCCAAGGATCTTTCCTTTGTTGTTATCACCATAGGTTACAAATCCTTTGGCCTTAAGCGTTAGATGTGAAAATTTGGCAATGTCACCCGTCATATGCCTTGAACACCCACTATTAAGATACCACTGATATGAGGAGGTCTTCAAGCATACCTACAAAACAAGATTAAGTTTCATTAGGTACCCAACTTGCCTTGGGTCCTTCATAGTTAGTGCCTTTCTTGACCCACACATAATGCCCCTTTGCAACACTAAAGTTTCTAACATAACAGGCATTAGGTGTATGGCCTTTGATACCACAATAAAAACAAGTGGGCTCAAAATTACTCTTGTATCTAGAAGGATAAAGTTTTTTCTTATTAACTACCTTCTTCTTGGGGTATTGATGAACCACTTTAGGCTTGACCACTTTCTCTTTTAGAGGTTGTTCACTAGCTTTAACAAAGATGGTTTTGTTGGAACTTGGTTTAGAAAACTTTGAGTAACCAAGTCCACTTTTATAATTTGAAAATCTTGGTTGGCTAAGAACAGCCTCTAATCCAATTTGTCCTTTTTCGTACCTTTCAAGAAATCTTTTTAATTGGATAATTTGAAAAGAAAGTGACTCACACTTTGTGCATACAAAATTCTGTTTTTGATCACTAATCAATTTCTGTTTTTCATTTTTGAAATTCTTTTCCATAGTTTCAATTTTTTCTTCTAGAGTTGAAATTTGATTCTTTTGTGATGAATTAGTTTTGTACAGAATTTTGCATTCACTCAGAAGTTCATTAATTGCCCCTTGAGCATCATCATCATAAATTAAAAAATTATTACTAACCTTGTCGTCTTCATCATCAGAATGATGTGAGGCCATTAGTGCTAGATTTGCGCTTTGATCACTATCTGATTCTGATGAGGAGCTTATATCGTTATCTTCCCATGCTACATATGCTTTATTTTTCTTGAATCCCTTTTTGCTTTTAGAGACATCGTTCTTGGAAACTTTAGGACAGTTTGGTTTGATGTGTCCTAATTTTCCACATTCAAAGTGTCACTACCGCGAAAATAAGGTGCCGGCAAAATAGAAGAGTCGCCATATTTCGTTATTCATCCCACAGAAAGGGAAAGGAAACGATCGGAAAAACCTGACGAAAAGGTATAAGACAAGGTCATCGCAACCAATGTCTGGGTTCAGAAGTCAGTTACGCAAGGGGAAGGTATTAGCACCCATCACGTCCATCGTACTCGATGGGATCCACGCTTGTTGTGTTTATCTAACGGGTTGGTTATATCTATCTACGCTAAAAGTCTGATCTGAAAAGAAAAGAAAATGACTCGGCAGAACACGAACGTTCTATGCCTACGTATTCCCGTCTGGAACGAGAAATCAGAGTCAACGTAGTTCGCCTAACTACGAGTTAAAGGGGGGAAGGTTGCTCGCCGAGATATCGCATTTCGTGCCTACGTACTTTCACACGGCGTGAAAGATCAGAGAAAACATAGTTCGGGACACGAGAGACACAGGTTTTTCTTTTTTATCCGAGTAGCGTTAACAGATGGTTCCAGCAGTTGGTGTATGCAGCTCGCTCGACGGAGACTTAGGCGCTTACTGTTTGCTGTAGAACCGGGAGTTAACAGAACTCTCCTTATGAAAATGGTTTCCAAGGATTAAAGGTCCGAGAGGACAAAAAGATGTTTGATCTTTGTTTTTTGTTTTTTAAAGAAGTGTCTTTTTATGGATGTTTGCAACTGATATCGCACTAGAGACTATGACCTGAGAGTGAATGCGTCACATGTCACCCAAAGGGTACCATACTAAACATCCAATCTGTTGGAAAGACACTCTCCTATGATTGAGGTTAGGAGGGAACTACCTAATGTTATCATGTATGGTTAGAACCCTAATGTCTGTCATAACTTCTCTTGAACAAGAGAAGTCAGAGTTCCTAGGGGAACATGGCAAAGGAAAGCAACAGCAAAATAAATACTGTAAAGAAATAACTGTAAGTAAAATGCATGCAATGCAAGTGAGGGAGGAAATAGGTGTGGCGCAGGAGCCTCCACAAGCTCATCTCAACCTCAAGCCAAATATGAATAAGTGCACAGGTAATGGAAAAGGAAATGCAACAAGAGCAAGTCACACAAAACGCAGGCAAGGGAGACAGACTCAACCTTAAGCCAGCAAGCAAAGCCAAGCAATAACAATCAAGCAGAGGGAGACAGACTCAACCTCTAAATGCAGACAAGCAAAGGGAGAAACTCAACCTTTAGGATGCTCTTAGGCCTAGAATCATCTACATGAGAACCTAGTCTAATGCAACACACCAAGCAGTCACACAAGCAACAATCAAGCAATCAGAAAATACAGCAGACAAAATAGCAGACAAACAACTCCACAGCAAAGCAGATAAATAGCAAAACAATCAAACAAACTGCAATCAACTTCAAGTCCAAGCCATCTTCAAGAGAAGGAATTCTCCATCTTCAAGCTCCACTAAGAGAAAAGAGGATTAACATCAAGATTATTGATTGATGATGAGAAGCAGGATGGAAACCAAAGGAATCCATTCTGGCACTCAACCATACATCTGGGATAGACATCCTCAAAGGTTCTACCTCTTGTGAAATGCCACACATCCTTCCAAAGGAAAGATGAGGCTTCCACATAGGGACCTTGAATCATAGGATGGGAATGGAAATCAAACAAAGCAATCCATGTTTATTTGAAGAAAGAGAAAGCAAACTAAGCTCTTCCTAAACCCTAATTGATCAAGCCCAAAGAAAGCTACTAAAAGAAGGTCTAAACACCAAATCAAGCACCACAATAAAGCAAACAAAAGCTTATATATGTCTAAAGCACCAACAAGAGGATTAGCAAACCTATCATGACTTAAAGGCCACCATTGGAGTTCAACAAGTGCAAGTGTTATGTTGAAAGCACCTTAAAACTAGCCTAAGTATTAAATCTATTAAAAATCCTAAAACACCTTCTAAAATTATACCAAATTTTATAAGGGATCCTAAGCATGTTATTGATTTGTGGGAAAAGGATCAGAGCCTTAATCTAAAGGGAAGGCACCTAAAGAAATCCTAAAACCCAAAGAGGTCAAAAGAAACCCTAAAAATGGGAGGTCAAGGGAACTAGTCCTAAACAACACCTATTGTTATCTAAAAATCATGAATTAAATCCTAGGGGATCATGCATCTCTAATCTACCAGCAAGCCAAAATTCAGCCCTAAATTCTATACCAAACAGCCAATAAAAATTCAGCAAAAACAAAGAAGAAATAAGCCAAATTAAAAAATTAAACAAAATGCAAAAAATCACATTAAATGGATAATTACATGAAAATAAAATGTAAAAGCACCAGAAAATCAAGAATAAAATCAAGATCATTCTCATATTTTTATGGTATTTTTCTGATCAATAATGGATTTATTATGAATTAAAATGAAATAAGCAATTAAAATAAAAGAAAAATGAATTAAAAAACAATTAAGAAAATAAAATGCTGAATTAAATCAGGGGCGTAGGATCTGTGACTTGGTCAAGGCATCCAAGGGATCTAGTGTTGCCAGCGCATTAATGAAACGCGCACGTTTCATTCGGTCAAGGTCAAATCCTGAGGTTAAAACGTGAGCGCACGATTGGGAGACTTAGTCTGCGTTTCAGCTTCATCCAAGGGTGAGGAGATCATCTTCTCCATTTGAATTTCCAGTTGGAGGGAGAACTTGCAGCGGTGGCCAGAGAACGACGCCAGTCGTCTTCTCCGGTGAGACATCATGCGCAGGTCACCAAACCTTGCCAAACTTTACATCATCTCACTCCAATTTTCATGCTGAATCCAAATATCATGTTCATTCATCCTAATTCCTCATAGATTCTCAAACACAAACGCAAACAGAAAATGCATCAAGTTCTCAAGTGTCACCAAATCTTAATCCATGGCCATAGATATATTCCTCATGTTTCCTAGATCATCCTAAACTATTTAGATCATGTTAAAACCTTAAGATCAGGCCAATTCGCATCCAAACAGAAATCCTGTTGCATCTTAATTTGTCTCTAATCCTTCAATTTTTGATCCAGAATCCATCTAATCATCTTCCTAAACCTTAACCTCATGTCAATTCTACTTAGATCATGCTAAAATTAGTGCAATCGTGAATTGTTCAAACCTGGTTTGTAGCTTCAAATTGAGGCAGTTATGGTGCTCCTCTTGCTCCAATCTTGTGAAGATACACTCAATGAAGTATGCTGAAGATGCTTGAAGCTTTGAATTGCCTTGAATTGCTCTGAATCAGAAATCACGATTTGCACTTGGAGCTTGAAAATTCAACTTGCAATCTCTGGCTATGGCACGAAATGAACACCAAACTTGATCTGAACCTTCTTCTGAACTTATATAGAAGATGTTTGTGGGCTTTGAAGGTCCATTGAAGGCCCAAATCAGAATATCCACATTTCAATTTTCCTCCAAAACTCAACAATGGAATGCACGAATTCTGGCTGTTTCAACCTTCTAGAAACTTCAATTAGCTTGCCTATGGTCTGGTGAGAGTGTAGGAATCAAAAGGAAAGCTTGTTTGCACCTTATGAGCAATCTTTGATGTGTTGCTTATTCATGAAGTAACAAATCAAACCACCATGAAATAAGCCCCAAATGAAAATTCTAATAATGCCAACGTGCTTAGAATTATTTTACTACTCAAAATATGTCCTTACTTGGTCTTGTTTGAGCACATAGAATTAATTTTGATTTTTTCACTTAAATGCCTTTAAATTCCCCTTTTTGCCAAATTTCTCAAACTAAGTCTCACCCTAATTCAAATCAATGCATCATAAGTACATGGTTGACCTAAAAATTACATTTTGAGCAAGTTTTGTGTTGGACAAAACTTCATTTGAAGCTTGCAAGATAGTGAAAATGACCTATAATGCCAAATGACCTATAATCTCACTTTCCCAAAATACCCTTGACTTGTAAACCTCATAAATTGAGTTCTACAAATCAGATGGAAGACTTATAGTACAATTTGGAAAGCTAAGATCAATACCTACAACTTTCATGTTGGCCAAAAGTTGATGAGAAACACACTTCTAGGTTAAAAGTTCCTTGGAAGTTGGTTGACTTTTGCAGACAAATTTCACA
>CAWUDS030005429.1:0-21547 GCA_963859935.3 Lathyrus sativus | reverse complement strand
CGTGACAATCAAGATTTGGTGATTTTCTGTAACTAGGATCAGTTTTAGAGTAGAAGCATGAATCAATAATTTTGGATGGTGGATTTGAGTTCATGGTGAAATTTTGAGTGGGATAGGATGTTTAAGTGTCAAGTTTGGTGCGTTTTGGGGACCTCTCACCGGAGACGACTGTGGCTCTGTAGCTCAGGCCACCGTCCCAAGCATTCCCTCTCATATTTGAAAATTGGTGAAGATGAATCTCTTACCATTAATTTGCGTTTGACTATTGACTGGAAGCATGATTACACGGCCAGGATTGCATGATAGAGTCTGAACAGAAGAGTTTTCACAAAACTCTGCGTTTCATTAAAACATTTTTGATGGGCTTAGTGAATTCATTGCTAATAACACCTCCATTTGGGCCTAGTTTGAAATTACAACGTGAAGGCATTGCTATTCATCACACAAGTTTTTCATTTTCCTTGGATTTCCATTAGTTGTTTTTAGTTTCGCTTGGGCTTAACATCAGCCTGGATTATAACATGATAATATTGCTATTTGCAACGTAGGTTTATTCATTTTCATTATATTTCTTTTATTTTTCACATTTGCATATAGTTTAGGAATTAAATCATAATAATTAGGAAAAGTAATCATTTTTAGGTTAGATTTTTTTCCCCTGATTCCTTAAAGAGTATAGAATTTAATAGGGTTAGAATTTTATTAATTCATGCATTTTATATTTTAATTGCATTTTTGTATGTTTATTTGGTTTTATTTTGAATTTGTTTGGTGCATGATCTTGTTGACTTTAGTATGGGTGATTGGTGTGGATTTTTGAGTTGATTCTTTTTGGTATAGTTAGCTTAAATATTCATGTATCTCTAGCAATTTTCTCACATTTTTGTGAGAGAATTTTAGGCTGTTTTGAACATTGAACATTAGGTGTTGTAATTTTAGGGTTTTAGGATAGTACCCTTAGGTTTAGGGCCTAGTTTTAGGTCTTAATGAATGGTTGACCCCCTGGTTTTTGTATGGAGTGATTCTTAAGAGGTTTAGGAACCCTTAGAATTTTTTTATAGGATTTTACAATCATTTTTGGTATTTTAGTTAGAATTAGTTTTAGGACTAACTTCTAGGTGTTTCTAATGAACTAACTTGACTAGTTTAATTCAATAGTTCCCATTAGACTTAAGTGGTGGTGCTCTTGTGCTTGGATGAACATGAAGACCACTTGAATATGCTTTGGAGAGCTTGAAAGAGCATGGACATGAAGAATTTCTCATCTTGTGGAGTGCTTGTCAGGAGCTTAGGGAAACTAGGGTTTTAGGAAGAGCATTAGATTAGTTTTGCTTGTTTCTTCAAACATGGAGTATATTGTTCATCTCCATTCAATACAATGACATAAAGTCCTCTTAAAGAAGTCACATCTCTCCTTTGGAGGGATGAATGGCATGCTTTAAGAGTAGAACTTTGAGGATGCCATTCTCTTATAATGTTAAGTTCTTAGTGGCTTCCTTGGGTTGTCATTAAGTTACTTAACATTTCAACCTGATCTTGTTGAATGATTCTCCTTTGGAGGTTGCTTGTTGAAGCTTGTTGAAGATGAGGTTTGTGATTGTTGAAGCTAGGAGCTTATTGAAGCTAGGAGTGTTTGCTTGTTGAAGCTGCTTGCTTGATGAAGTTGTTTACTGGTTGAAGTTTGCTGGTTTAAGCTGGTTGCTTATTGAAGTTTGAAGCTTGTTGAAGCTTGGTGCTTGTTGAAGATTGAAGGTTTAGTGGAGCTTGAAGATAGGAGCTATTCATGAAGATGAAGGTTGTTGCTTTCAACGTTTTGCTATTTAATCAACTGTTGTTGTCAGAGCTGTTGCTTGTGCTGTTTGCTGTAGGTGTTTGATGCTGCTGTTTGGGCTGCCTCCTCTACTTTGGTTTTGGTTTTTCTGTATTGTTTGCTGGCTTGTACAGCTTGCCCCCTAGGTTTGAAGTGAATGTTGATTCACTTTGCCTGTTTGTTTTCCCAGGTCCGAGGTTGAGCGGGACTCCCTTGCCTCGCTTGTATTGCTGCATTGCATGCATTTTACTGTATTTGTTTGCTTTCTTTTCTGTTTATCCCCTAGGATCTCTGATTTCCTCTGTGCAGGAGGAAATTATGACAGACATTAGGATTCTTATCCATGCATGACAACATTAGGTTAGTTTTTTTATTCGCTTTTCAACCCTAGACTTTTTAGAGCTTCTTTCTCTTCTTATCTTAAAACAACTCAAAAATACAGTAATAAGGTTAATCGATGTCGTACGTTACGAGCCTTAAGCTATTTGAGAAAGGGTTGCTGGAGAGCTTATTTCCAGTAGTCTGGCTGCTTAGTGTGGCACCCTTTGGGTAACACGCGACGTAGTCACTCTCAAATCATAGTCTCTAGTGCGTCAGAGATTGCAAACAAACTAAAAAACACTTCTTTCGTAAAAGATTCAAAACAAACATCAAAGTATCATTTTTGTCCGCTTGGACTCTTAATCAAGAAAAACCCTTTCATAAGGTAATAAAAAACAGTCAGACAAGCTTGTGTCTTCCGTAGCCCGAACTACGTTTGCTCTGATCTTTCATGCTGTGTGAAAGTACGTAGGCATAGGATGTCGTATCCTAGCGAGCAACCTTCCACCTTCATCCGTAGTTAGCCGAACTACGTAGACTCTGACTTTCCATTGCACGAGGGAATACGTAGGCATAAAGTGCGATACTTTTCCGAGTCATTTTCTTTCCTTTTGTCCCTTGACCTTTAGAGTAGATAGAGTAACAATCCGTACCAGAAAACAAGCGTGGATCCCGTCGAGTTCGGCGGACGTGAGGGGTGCTAATACCTTCCCCTTGCGTAATCGACTCCCGAATCCAGGAATTTGGTTGTGATGACCATTCCTTTCCCGTTTTGCGTTAGGTTTACTCTGAGCGTTTCCTTTCCCTCCTTTGGGATAAATAACGCACGGTGGCGACTCTTCTGTCATAGCCGGCGCCGATTTTCGCAGTAGCGACAGCTGGCGACTCTACTGGGGACTCCAACGGTTCCCTATGCGAGTCAATCCTAGCGCTTGTTTTCCCGTCGTGGGTTTTGTATGGATTTACCTTTCTGTATTTACTTTCAGCATTATATTATTGTTGTTATGCTGGGTAGGGGGTCAGATTGAGAGATAAGTCGGACCTGGGCTTGAGTGCACCTAGAATTAGTTGTGGAAAGTAGTGGGCACGTGCATGCTTTGCATGTACTAGTGTCCCACAAAATCCACGCTCGGACGAGGTTCTTCTGGTTGACTTCTTTTTCAACCCTTTGGGTTGAGGGGGTTGTTGGTTAGTTGGATTGTCGACTCCGGGAACCGATCAATTGGAAGTTGGCTAAGTGAGGCCTCTTGCAGAACATGATGATGCCACACCTTCTAGGTATCGTATCATCAGTCTTGAAAGTCTGTGACGTCGACGACCGCATAGGATGCTGTACCTTGTGTCAGTTGATAGGACACCTACCTGTGAGAGGGATTGGTACATGCAGGAAACTTGACCTCCAGACTACCCGGTTTTCTTGATATTGGATCAGTATGTGTGGTTACTTGGGGTTCTTCATCAGAGCATTGTTTTGGGTCTGTTGAGACCAGGTTGGAGCTTTGTTATGGACCTGTTGAGACCATGCTGGAACAGTGTTATGGGTCTGTTGAGACCAGGTTGGAGCATTGTTATGGGTCTGTTGAGACCAGGTTTGAGCAGTATTGTGGGTCTGTTGAGACAGATATTGCGGATGGATCTCTTCAGCAATATATCACTTGATCCCTGTTGCATGTTTGCATATTGCATTGTTGCATACTCATTTTGCATATCATTAACATGTGTCTGTGCTACAGGTGCATTTCATACCCTCTGATTCTAGTTGCCTGGATTTCTGTCTGCTGCTATTATGGATACTTTGAAGAAGATTGTGGCTTACAAGTTGCCTACTCCAGATGTTTCTTCTTTGCTTGGTTTGATGTCTTTAGATGATGTTGATGTGAAGAGAAGCTTCAGGAAGAGTTATGGGAAACTGCTTAGGTTGGTTCGCAAACCATCCACGTATGAGCTGAACGGATTATATGCACTTATGCAGTTTTATGATCCCCCGCTAAGGTGTTTTACTTTCCCTGACTTCATTCTGGCTCCGACCATAGAGGAATATGCTGAGATCTTGGAGTTAACCATTCAGAACAGGGTACCCTTCATTCATATGGATGCTGAGCCCAAACTAGAGGACTTGGTTGTTGCTTTGCATTTAGACTCCTCGGAGTTGTTGTTAACCTCGTGGAATGGAGTTTCTGGTTTTTCTCTCAAGTTCTTGGTTGGGAAAGCACAAGAGTATGCCAAGAGTGGCTGTTGGATTGTGTTTAATTCTATCCTTGCTTTGTGTATATATGGCATTGTATTGTTCCCTAATATGCCTGACTTTGTTGATTTGGATGCATTCCATATATTTGCTTCAGGCAATCCTGTGCCTACACTGATTGGAGACTTCTATCATTCTCTGCATTATAAGAACGAGAATAGGAGGGGCAAGAACGTCTCTTGTTGTGTGCCTTTGTTATATATGTGGTTTGATAGTCACCTGCCCAAGAAGTGTATCTTTGCTGAGTCTGCAGCTACGGTGGAATGGTCTGAGCGTCTGATGGGGCTTTCTTCAGAAGATGTTGTCTGGTTTGATAGGGATTTACTGGGATCTGAGATTATCTACAGCTGCACAGGATATCCTAACGTTCCTCTGATTGGGAGGAAAGGGTGCATTAACTACAATCCGTCGTTGTTGATCAGGCAATTCGGTTATGCTTTGAGAAGCCCTCCAAAAGAGGAGGAAGTGCAGGAATCTCTGTACTTCATAGGTGATCTGAGTGGAGAATTTTTATCCAAGCTTCGGCATGCTTAGAATAACATCTGCAAGAAAGGGAAGCCGTTGTTGGGTAAGAATGATAGTCAAGCCTATCCTCCGTACCAAGTCTGGATCCAAGATAGGGCAAAGCAGGCGCTGATGCCGTTTCCTGCAGTATTACCTCCTGCTCCCCTCGTGGTTGAGGAGCCAACTACTGTACCTATTGAGAGGTATGAGCAGGTTGTGAAGGAGAAAGAAGAGCTGATGAAAGCCAACGAGAAGTTGGAAGAAGAGCTAGCACAACTCAGAAGCGAAAGGAATGAAGTCGTATATTCCTTCGAGAAGCAAACAAAACTGGTGAACAAGTTAGGTACAGAACTGACTGAACAACGAAAGAAGCGTGAACATTTGGGGATATATTTCAAGAGCTCTCGTGACATGCTGGAGTCTAAGAAGAAAGCACTTGATATAGCTTACTTGGAGATCTCTACGTTCAACAAAACTTGGAACGCTACATTGACCAATAACAAAGAAAGAGAAGACAAACTGAAGCAGCAGATCTCTGAACTGGAAGATCAGTTAAAGGCTAGCCAGAAAAAGTTTGAAGAAGAGGTTATGCGGAGATACGACGTTCAGAATTCGTTGAACAAAGTTGTCAAGCGTAAGAAAGAGTCTGCATCCCAGAAGCGGAAGCTGGAGGAGTGCTTTAGAGAAGGTGCTTGGGAGGAATCCATTGGGGATCTCCAGCGTGTTATCAGGCAAAGAGACTCGCTCGTTGAAGGGTTACTTTCCCAGCCGGATCATCCCAAGACTAAGAAATTGTTAGAGGAGTATCAGGCATATGGTCGCACTTGATTACCTTATGCACTGTTGTATATGCTTTATTTGCATTGTGCGGGAGATCACCAGGATTGTTGGTTGAGGTCATGCCTTCTTGTTACTGTACACTCAGTGATATTGTATTTCTGCCTTGATGGGCTTTTCAGCAATATATGAGATGTTTCTCCATGGATGAATCCAAGCTTCTTAGCACTGTCACTGCACTGGCAATTTGGCACTAGAATCAGGGGTTGATCTCCCTAACGCACAGACACATATTGCATCTGCATATTCATTTTTGCATTGCCAGTTACTTGTTGAATCTGTATATCTTATTTCCTGCATCTCACAGGTTTTTCAGGATTGACGACCAAAGAATCCACCGCTACTCAACCAGAAACAACTATAAGAAAGCAATGGACCAAGTTCAAGTCGAGATGCAGGAAATCCGTGAGAAGCTGACTCTGTTCATGCAAGCTATGGAGAGCATGGCCAATGGCCAGGAGAGCCTTCAGACCTTGGTGCAGCCGCTGCTGACGCGGACAAACGGAAATGGTAATACTGACCACAATTCTGTTGGAACTCCTCGCCAGGAGGATGAGATATCGGTAGTTACTCCACCTGTTGCGACTGTCAACGGAAACATTGGTACTGGTGCAGGTGCTGGCGCTGGTAATGGCAATACTGGAAATGGTGGTGATAGGCATGTTGTTAACAACAATGGCAACACTAGGGATGCCAATCAAGAATTCGGTGACAATGCTGGCTTTGGAAACAATGGGTATGGCAATGTCAATCAGGACGGGAACTTCGGGTTCAACAATCAAGGCTTTGGTAATGACGGTTACGGTAACAATCAGGGGTATGGCCACGGTAATGGTGGATTCGGTAATATGAATAACAACGGCGCTGGAGCATTTCCTTTCAACGATGGTTTTGGACATGCTGGGGTCAATCAAGGGTTCGGCAACCGAGGACAGGGTCGTATGTTCAATCAGCAAGGATTTGGCCGTAACATGGGTTACGATGGGTATGGCAATGACTAGAATGTGGATCACCAGGACGACGCTTTTTCGGGAAGAGGTATGGGACCTGAGGGCCCCATTGACCCTGTTCAGAGGATCAGAATGCTAGAAGAGCAGATGAAAGGTGTGGTTAATCAGAACTCCGCTGGGTTAGATATGACTACTATGGGGTTGGTACCAGGGCTGAGGGTGCCATTAAAATTCAAGGCTCCAACATTCGACAAATACAAGGGGGATACCTGCCCAAAGGTCCATGTACGTTCTTATTATAGAAGGATGTCTGCATATTCCAATGATGAAAGGATGCTCATGCATTTCTTTCAGGATAGCTTATCGGGACCATCATTGGAATGGTACATGGGACTGGAGCCCACTCAGATTAGAAGCTGGAAGCAGTGTGGTTGATGCTTTCGTTATGCATTACAAATATAACAGCGATTTGACGCCAAACAAAGTTCAGTTGCAGAGTCTGTTACAGAAAAGTGGTGAAAGTTTCAAGAGTACACGCAGCGGTGGCGCGATATGGCAGCTCGGGTGCACCCTCCTTTGGTTGAAAGGGAGATGAATGACATGTTTGTGGGGACATTTACAGGAATGTACTATGACAAGTTACTCATTGTTTCGATGGGTAGCTTCTCCGATATGATCCTTATGGGAGAAAGGATCGAAAATGGAATTAAAATTGGAAAGATTCAGGCAGGCGAATCTACTTCAGCTGGGGGTGCGAGAAAAGCGTTCGACAGAAGACGACAGGGTGATACAAAGCGCTGTATTTAGTGGCAGAGGCCGGGGCAGAGGCAGAAATCAATACATTCAGCCTCAACAAATAGCCAGTGTTACTATTCCAGTCCAACCACAACAACAACAACAACAACCACAACAACAACAAAGGCAGAATCAGGGTCAGAGAAGGTTTCAGAATGCAAAGCCGAAGAGGGTATTTGATAAGCCTCCGTCGACATATGCAGAGCTTCTTCAGACACTGCTAGGGGTTGAATTTGGTCGAGAAAAGAACGTTGGAACCGCCTACAGGACCGGTACTTCCCTATGGGTATGACGCTAATAAGCATTGCGAATTCCATTCCGGGGCGCCCGAACATGATGTAGAATCTTGTCATGCTTTCAAGCATAAAGTTCAAGACTTGTTGAACAGTAAAGCCATCAACTTTGGCCAGGTGGGGCCCAATATTGTACAGCAGCCTATGCCTAATCATGGGGCAAATGCCATCTTAACAGAAGAGAGTTTGAACTTGGTGATGGATGTTAACGAACTGAAGACACCATTGAGTGAGGTGAAAATCAGGTTGCTCAGAGGGGGAGTATTCCCTGGTTGTGATGAATACTGTTTAGAGTGTTGGACCCAGCCTGAGGGTTATACTGATTTGAAGCGGGGCATCCAGGCCATGATCGACGAAGGGACCTTGCAATTTGATCGAACTGCGGTTGAGAAGCCTGTGGAGGCATTATGTGAAGCATAATGATATTGCAATGGTGACTATCCCAAGGAAGACTATAACGATAACGGCGCTCGCCCAGCGGCCAACTATTACGATTACCAAAGCAGGGCCGGTTCCCTTCGAGAGTACGAAAGCTGTCCCGTGGACGTACGGTTTAGAAGCATATTGCAATGGTGAAAAAATTGTGGTGAATAGCCAGCCAGCTGGGGCTGTTGATAATGTCGTTGGAACAGGGGGCATGACCCGTAGCGGAAGGATCCTTACCTCACTTGAAATAGAAGCAGAGAGATTGGCCAAAGCCAAAGCCAAAGTAAATGAAAGCGGGCCTACTCAGTTGAAAGAAAAGGATACGTCACTCAAGGACGTAGAGGAGTTCATGAGACTGATTCGCAAAAGCGACTACAAAATTGTTGAACACCTACAGCAGACGCCGTCGAAGATTTCTATCTTGTCGTTGTTGTTATGTTCCGAGGCCCACCGGAACACCTTGCTAAAGATTCTGGATAGTCATTTGTGCCTCAAGAAGTTTCTGTAAATCAGTTAGAGGGGGTAATGGCACATGTCAATGTTGGACATAGCCTGGGTTTCACAGATTTTGATCTAACACCCAGGGGTCGAGAGCACAGCATGGCTTTGCATATATCAGTGGAATGCCGGGAAACCGTAATGTCGCGTGTATTGGTGGATACTAGATCGTCGTTGAACGTATTGCCAAAGAAAGCCATGATGAAATTGGACATACGGGGAATTATTTGCACGCCCAGCGATTTGGTTGTGAGGGCGTTTGACGGGACGAAAAGATCAGTGTTTGGGTCAATAACATTACCGCTTTAGGTCGGGCCAGAAATTTTTGATACCAAATTCTACATCATGGATATCCATCCAGCTTATAGCTGCCTTCTTGGGCGCCCATGGATCCACGCTGCAGGGGCCGTAACGTCCATGTTGCATCAGAAGTTGAAGTACATGGTGGGTGATAGTGTTGTTACCGTTTGCGGGGAGGAGGACATTTTGGTCAGTCACCTGTCATCGTTCAGATATGTTGAGGTCGACGAAGAAATACACGAGACACCTTGTCAAGCCTTCGAAGGGTTGCGGATTAAAGACAAAGCTCAGGGTCCCAGCAAAATGCCAGAGGTGGAAGTGTCATCCTACAAGGAAGCTCAGGCTTTAGTGCAGACTGGTGAGACTAAAGGTTGGGGGCAGGTACTGGAGATTCTCGTGAAGAATGACAAGTTTGGGCTAGGGTATTGACCGGCGTCGTTAGCGTCATCTTCAGGAGTGCCCAGGTTCAAGGGACCGATCACGATTACGCCAAGCGGGGTGTGCTTTGAGAAAATCAACGCTATTTCCGATGCCGAAGACGGAGATAGCGACTGTGATATGGACGCGTGGATCAAGCCAAGCGTGCCAGGACAAAGTCTCTGCAACTGGTCCATCCGGGAAACTGTCCTAGTGACTCTTAAACAGTAATGATTTGTTTTGTCAATTATTGAATAATCCTATGTCCTACCCGGGGCATAGTGATTTTACCTTAGGGCTACTCATTTATGTGTATTGCACTGTTTTAATCATGAAATAAAGGCGTTTTTCAGATACAAATATTGTGATCCTTGTTTTTATTGCTTTTACTTTAACAATAAAAGGCAACGCGGGTATTTGCTTTGTCTGCGTCTTGAAGCATTTAACCATTTCCTTTGCAGGACTAATATTTTAGATGACATCTTCTACGAACCGCCGATGACTCGTTTCGACTTCGAGCACCCGGTATTCCAAGTAGAGGAAGAGATTGTTGAGGATAGCGACTTGCCAGAGGAGCTGACTCGTTTGTTGAAACAGGAAGAGAGAATCATTCTGCCTCATCAGGAGGAAATTGAGATTATCAACTTGGGGTCGGAAGAAGTCGTGAGAAATATCCGTATAGGGGCTGTGTTGCAGAGCGACATCAAGCAAAGGCTGATTAAGACACTGCGAGAGTATAGTGATATATTTGCTTGGTCGTACGAGGATATGCCTGGGTTGGATACGGACATGGTTGTGCACCGTCTGCCGTTGCGAGAGGAATGCCCACCTGTTAAGTAGAAACTCAGAAGAACCAGACCAGACATGGCTGTGAAAATCAAAGAGGAAGTTCAAAAACAGTGGGATGCTGGTTTCCTAGCCGTTACAATTTATCCGTCATGGCTCGCTAATATAGTACCAGTGCCGAAGAAAGACGGTAAAGTGTGAATGTGTGTAGACTACCGCGATCTGAATAGGGTGAGCCCGAAAGACGACTTTCCACTTCCTCACATTGATGTGCTGGTTGATAACACTGCTCAGTTCTTCGTATTCTCCTTCATGGACGGCTTCTCAGGATATAATCAGATCAAAATGGCGCCAGAAGACATGGAAAAGACTACCTTCATTACTCCCTGGGGAACATTTTGCTACAAAGTGATGCCCTTCGGACTGAAGAACGCTGGGGCAACATATCAACGTGCTATGACGACTCTCTTTCATGACATGATGCACAAAGAGATCGAGGTTTATGTTGATGATATGATTGCCAAATCTCAGACAGAGGAGGAGCATTTGGTTAATCTGCTGAAACTGTTCAAAAGACTTAGGAAGTTCAGTTTGAGATTGAACCCTAACAAGTGCACCTTTGGGGTGAGATCGGGTAAACTGTTGGGGTTTATTGTGAGCGAAAAGGGAATAGAGGTTGATCCTGCAAAGATAAAAGCTATACAAGAAATGCCGACGCCTAAAACAGAAAAAGAAGTTCATGGGTTTTTAGGGAGGTTGAACTACATTGCTCGGTTCATATCACACCTAACTGCGACATGCAAGCCGTTATTCAAGTTGTTGAAAAAGGATCAGGTGCTGACCTGGAATGAAAATTGTCAGAAGGCGTTCGACAAGTTAAAAGAATACTTGCAGGAACCTCCTGTTTTGATACCCCCAGTGGCCGGGAGACCTTTGATTATGTATTTGACGGTTCTTGAGGAAAGTATGGGTTGTGTTCTCGGTCAACACGACGAGACCAGACATAAAGAGCATGCGATCTACTATTTAAGTAAGAAGTATACCGACCGTGAGTCCAGATACTCAATGCTCGAGAAGACGTGTTGCGCGCTAGCCTAGGCCGCCAAACGTTTGAGGCAATACATGCTGAATCATACAACCATGCTAATTTCAAAGATGGATCCAATCAAATATGTGTTTGAGAAGCAAGCACTCTCCGGAAGAATTGCCCGATGGCAGATGGTGTTAACAGAATATGATATCCAATATGTCTCGTAAAAGGCTATTAAAGGTAGCATTCTGTCAGAGTACCTTGCTGAGAAGCCTATTAAGGACTACCAATTGATGAGGTTTGATTTTCCTGACGAGGATATCATGTACCTGAAAATGAAGGATTGTGAAGAACCGTTGCCGGACGAAGGACCAAAGTTGGGTTCCAAATGGCAGTTGATATTTGACGGAGCAGTTAATTCCTATGGTAGCGGAATAGGTGCAATTATCACTACTCCTCATGGGTCGCACATCCCATTTACTCCCCGATTGACTTTTCCTGTTACCAATAATGAGGCTGAATATGAGGCTTGCATCATCGGTCTGGAAGAAGCCATTGATTTGAGAATCAAGAACCTGGATGTATAAGGAGACTCAGCTCTAGTGGTGAATCAGATTAAAGGAGAATGGGAGACACGTCAGCCTAATTTGATACCCTATATGAACTATGCAAGGAGATTGTTGCCTTTCTTTGACAAGGTGGAATTGCATCACGTACCGCGAGTAGAAAATCAAATGGCTGACGCCCTGGCGACTTTGTCTTTGATGTATAAGGTTAACTTCTGGAATGAGGCTCCCAGGATAGTTATCTCTTGGCTTGATAGGCCTGCCTTCATATTTGCCATTGACGAGGCTCCCGATGGTAAGCCCTGGTACTTTGACATCCAGAATTTCCTGAAGAACAAGGAGTATCCGGCTGGGGCATCCAGTCGAGATCAGAAGACTCTCAGGAAATTGGCTGGCAATTTCTATCTGAACCGGACGGTGTCCTGTACAAAAGAAACCACGACTTGGTGTTGCTACATTGTGTAGATGAGAAAGAGGCGAAGTTGCTCATGGAAGAGATACATGAGGGTACATTTGGTACACATGCTGGTGGGTATGCTATGACAAGAAAACTGTTGCGGGCAGGTTACTATTGGCTGACTATGGAAACAGATTGTTTCAAGTTTGCAAAGAAGTGTCATAAATGCCAGATTTATGCAGACAAAATCCATGTGCCTCCAAGTCCTCTGAATGTGATGTCATCACCGTGGCCTTTCTCGATGTGGGGAATTGACATGATTGGCAAGATTGAGCCTACGACATCAAACGGACACCGATTCATTTTGGTGGCAATCGATTACTTCACCAAATGGGTGGAAGCAGCATCATATGCCAATGTGACCAAACAAGTGGTAGCCAGATTTATCAAACGAGATATTATCTGCAGATATGGAATCCCCGAGCGGATTATCACCGACAACGGTTCAAATTTGAATAATAAAATGATGAAAGAGTTGTGTCAGAATTTTAAGATTGAGCATCACAACTCTTCTCCTTACCGGCCCAAGATGAATGGTGTTGTCGAAGCGGCCAATAAGAACATAAAGAAGATTGTTCAGAAGATGGTTGTGACGTATAAGGATTGGCACGAGATGTTACCTTTCGCTTTGCACGGTTATCGTACGACGGTACGTACATCAACCGGGGCAACCCCTTTCTCATTGGTATACGGGATGGAGGTGGTGTTACCGTTGGAGGTCGAGATTCCTTCCCTGAGGGTTTTACGTGATGTCCAACTCGACGAGGCAGAATGGATTAAAGATAGACTAAATCAGCTTAGCTTAATGGATGAGAAGAGACTGGCTTCTCTAGCATACGGTCGGTTGTATCAGAGTCGGATGAAGAAAGCTTACGACAAGAATGTGTTCCCTCGAAGCTTTCAGACGGGCGATCTTGTCTTGAGAAAGATTCTCCCACCACAATCAGATTACAGGGGCAAGTGGACTCCCAATTATGAAGGTCCCTACGTTGTCAGAAAAGTCTTCTCTGGAGGAGCCTTGTTACTATCCACCATGGATGGTAAAGACTTTACGTCTCCTGTGAATTCGGACGCAGTTAAAAAATACTTTGCTTGAAAGTGACCCGCTAGACAGTAAAAAGAGAGTCCAGGCAAAAATGGGGCATCCCGGCGAACCAAAAAAAAATGAATAAAAGGTTCAGGCAAAAGTTAGGGATAAAATTGAAAAGATGTACACCCGCAAAGTCGAAAACCTGAAAAGGGCGACTTCGGAAAAAAGGGTATCCCGGTGAATTGAAAACCCGCAAAGGGCGGTTCAAGCAAAAGTTAGGGATTGAAAAAGCAAATGACTGCGGTCCGGATTTGATACGACATTGCTTAGTAGTTTGGGAGTACCTGGGGGCCGTCTATCCAAAAACAATCTCTTCCGAAGGTAGAGTACCGGGAAAGCGTAGAGTCAGGCGAGTCATAGGAGGATCAGCTCATGGTGTTTGTCTGTGCCACGTTGCTGACATGTATACAAATATTGTTTTGTATTTTCTTTATGCTTCTTGTGCATATATTTATGTGTGTTTGTGCGTAACTTCCTCTTTTTAGGAGTTGCATCCAGTGTACAAAACTTTGCCTATTCATAGGCTCGTTATCAATAAAACATGTTATTCAGTACTTGATGCTTGTTCTTTACTGTTTTATTTGTGCAAGACGCCGATGTTTTTGATAAACTTGCACTTACATAATCTTGCTGTCCCTTGCCAATAATTGCTAAAACTTCGAATTGACTGAAGTAATGTCACATATGCTAACCCGGATAGATTCTGTTGTATAGGCCTGTTTTGTCTCGTTTGTGTTTTGCAGGGTTCTTACCTTTGGAGCAAACGATCAGGAATTGTATTCCCCAGCCAAGGTCGCTTGACGTAAGACCTGACTCCAGTTGATGTCATTCCTCGGCTAGTCGCAGCTTATCCCCAGAGAGTTGAAATGACATTTATCCCTTCCCGAAGGAGGGAATTATTTTCCCCAGGAGAGTGTCCTCATGGAAAGCCGGCCATAGGATTGACCCCAACAAGTCAAAATCAATGTCCCCTGCAGAGGTTGCGCTCCTCAGCGAATTGAAGATGTGCACGTTCAATCTCCAGCATGGGAGATTCCCGCAATAGTTAACCAAGTTGTTGGTTCGAAAGGTTTATATCCGCGAAGGATGGTTTTCTGGCTCCCCACCGGTCGTCTTGCCTCCGTCGGGATGATTGTCCCCAGCGGAGTGGTAACTCTGAATGTGTAAACTGTGCCCAGACAGTGTGCTTTACCCAGAAGGGTCGCTTCTTCCCCAACTAAGTTTGTTCACCAGCAGGGTGTTTGTCCTTTCCTCCTAGTGGAGATTGATGTTTAATCTCTCCCCGACAAAGTTGATTGTGTTTCCAGCATTTATTGTACCGGAATACCTTATGATATTTGGTCTCCCCAACGGAGTTGGCTTTATCCTCAGCATTCGTGCTGTTGAGACATCATTATCAGAGTGGCCCCGGCAGCTTGAGCCTGCATTTGCATTTGCATATATCGTCATATTTGCATCTACTCAAACGCGTAGCATTTCCGTGTCGTACAGAGCATTACACCATTTTCAAACATATGCATTTTGAAACATAAATCAGGTTGGTTAACCTTTTGCTTTCAGGTGTGTTTTTTCAGCAGGAGTATGAAGTTCTAGCTCAGATCTATGACCAGGTATTCGAGGTCTCGCCGTGAGACGTGTGATGATACAGTTCATCTTACTATTTTCCCCACAGAGTTGCTTGTTGAAGTTTCTCTTATCCGACCAGCGGATTATTTTCTTCAAATTTGTTGTTACGTCAGTGTCAAAGGGTTTCATGAATCAAAATTTCAGAAGCTGCCGCCAGTTATCGGAACAGGCGTCCGGCAATTTGGTTTCCAAATATCCCCAGTAGAGTCCTCCTCAAAGTCGCTGTCATGTTAGCGCTAAAAGGTTTGTGGGTTGGGACCAATGGAGTTAGCTACTGCAGAGATAAGCAGAGAACTGTATTCAGAGTATCTTCCTGTATGGATAAACAAATGTATTTTCCTACTGGTTGACAGAAGTATTCCCTCGGAAGTCGCCAAAATTTTATTGCCTATGTTGATAGGAGTTCCTCGTGTTGACGAGATATGAGTCCTGACGTGGATAATTTATTCCTGTATTGACGGGATTCCCTCGTGTTGACGAGATATGAGTCCTGATGTGGACAGATTTATTTCCTCGTATTGACGAGATATGCTAGTCCTAACGTGGGCAGATTTGATTTCTCCGTGTTGACGGAATGTGAAGTTCTGACGTGGACAAATTGATTACTCTTCGTGTTGACGAAATAGTGTCCTGACGTGGACCATTTATCCCCAGCAGATATCTTTCTTCGTATTGGCGAAATATGCGTCCTGACGTGGACAAGTTTATAGTTCCTCGTGTTGACGAGATGCGCGACTCCTGACGTGGACAAATTTATCTTTCTTCGTGTTGACGAAATGGTGTCCTGACGTGGACAATTTACTCCTATGTTGATAGGATTCCTCGTGTTGACGAGATGTGAGTCCTGACGTGGACAAATCAAGTTACCTTCCCTCGCGTTGACGAGACGCGAGTCCTGACGTGGACGAGTTTACCGTTCTTCGTGTTGACGAGATGGAATCCTGACGTGGACAAATTTATTTCTATTCATGGTGACGGGTTTATTTCCTCGTGTTGACGAGACGTGAGTCCTGACGTGGACAATTTATTCCTATGTTGATAGGAGTTCCTCGTGTTGACGAGACGCAAGTAAGATTTTATTTCCTGTGTTGACGAGATGCGGACAACTCATCCCCAGCGAAGTCGCCGGGATTTCTCCGTGTTGACGGAATATGGAGTCCTAACGTGGACAAAGTTCTATTCCTATAACGATAGGATTTCTTCGGGTTGACGGAATGTGGAGTCCTGATGAGGACAAGTTTATGATGGGATTTCTTCGTGTTGACGGAGTGTGCGTCCTAACGTGGACAAAGTTTTGCTCTTGTTGAGGGGATTTCTTCGTGTTGACGAAACAAGCGTCCTAACGTGGACAAAGTTCTATTCCTGTGTTGTTGAGATTTCTTCGGGTTGACGAAATGTGAGTCCTGACGTGGACAGATTTGTATTTATTCGTGATTTGACGAACTTTGGGTCCAGAGGTGGACAAGGTTACTCCTGTGACGATAGAATCTCTATTCGTGTTGACGAATTTGTTCCTCTTCTTGTGTTGACAAGGTTAGTCCAGTTGTGGACGGAGGTGTTTTTGCAAAAAATTGTTCAGTACCTGTGGCGTTACATAGGTGGTTGAAGTTGAAATCAGAATTACTATCAGACGTTGGATCAATTGTTGTCGTAACAACCGGATTCAGATAAGGGATGTTGCTCCCCAAGCAGTGCAGTTTATTTCTGCGGTTGGCAAATTTTCGGGTTTCTTGGTATTCAACCGTCTCGTACCTCGATTGTTTGAAGGCCGTTCGATCTTCACCCAGTCGGGTCCAAGCCGTTTGAATAGGGGCAGCTGTTGCACCCTAAAATTTGCTCAACCTTTTCTTGCCTGATTTATGTTTCATTGCATTTCATTTGCCTAGTTACATCATTCACATAGTTCTAATCATTGGCATATCAGGGGTTCAAGTGTGATTCTTATCAGAAAGAGCCTAGCAAGAGGTGTTATCCAAGTATGAGAAGTCATTCAGGCCATCAAGAAATGATTTGAAGTCTTGAGAAGTTTGAGTGCCTACATGTGGGTTTTGCTCCTATCTTGAGGAATATTGAGAATCATCAGTGGGATGTGAAACATGGAAGGTGAATTTGAGGTGTGTATGGATCTCATGGAATGCCTAGAGGGCCCTATTGAAGCTGAGACAAGTCATTGATTCAAGTACAAGAGCCACAGTTGAGGTGCAATCAACTAGGGTTTCATCTGGGTCAATCCTAGGTCAATTGAGTAATCGAAGAGCAACAAAGCCTACTTTGAGGTCATGTGGTTAATGGATTGGTATGTTGATACATGTGTGGTGTTGTGCCAAGATCAAGCAAAGAAGGATCAAGAAGGTGGGGAGTTGCTAAATTAGGGTTTCAGTGTAAAATCCCCTGTTTAGTGCCTAACTTCAAAGCCACATAAATTAAAATAAAAGTTTCAAATAGATCTTTGGCTAACATGAAACTTGTAGAGCATCTTAATACCTTTAATTTGAGTACTAGAAGTCCTCAAGAGGATTTATATAACTCAAGTTATGGTCCTTGCAAGTCACAGGTCATCAGATGACTATGAAATTTATCTGTGAAAGTCACTTGACTTCCAAGCAACTTTTTCCCTTCAAGGAGTGTTCAAATGGACTTTTTGTCAACATGAGTGTTGTTCCTTATCCTCTTAACTTTCCATAGAGTACTAGAAGTCCTTGATAGGATTTGTAGAACTCAAGATATGATCTTTGCAAGCCAGGGGTATTTTGGGAAAGTGAGATTATAGGTCACTTTGGATTATAGGTCCATATCTCCAACTTGCAAGCTTCAAATGGAAACTTGTTCAACATGGAACTTGTTCAAAATGTTGTTTTGAGTGCAACCAAGTGGTCATGAGAGTTGGGTTTGGCTTGGAACACAAAGTTGCTTGAAATGGCTTAAAAAGGAAGAAATTAAAGTCATTAAAAGGCCAAAAAATGTGATTTTTTGATTTAGGGTCAAACAAGGTCATGTTATATGTCATTTTGATCAGAAAAGGCAATTGAGTAATCGAAGAGAATCAAAGCCTACTTTAAGGTAATGGGGTTCATGGATTGGTATGTTGATACATGTGTGATGTTGTGCCCAGATCAAGCAAAGAAGGATCAAGAAGGTGGGGAGTTGCTAAATTAGGGTTTCAGTGTAAAATCCCCTGTTTAGTGCCTAACTTCAAAGCCACATAAATCAAAATAAAAGTTTCAAATGGATCTTTGGCAAACATGAAACTTTTAGAGCATCTCAATACCTTTAATTTGAGTACTAGAAGTCCTCAAGAGGATTTATAGAACTCAAGTTATGGTCCTTGCAAGTCACAGGTCATCAGATGACTATGAAATTTATCTGTGAAAGTCACTTGACTTCCAAGCAACGTTTGCCCTTCAAGGAGTTTACAAATGGACTTTTTGTCAACATGAGTGTTGTTCCTTATCCTCTTAACTTTCCATAGAGTATTATAAGTCCTTGATAGGATTTGTAGAACTCAAGATATGATCTTTGCAAGCCAGGGGTATTTTCGGAAAGTGAGATTATAGGTCACTTTGGATTATAGGTCCATATCTCCAACTTGCAAGCTTCAAATGGAAAATTGTTCAACATGGAACTTGTTCAAAATGATGTTTTGAGTGCAACCAAGTGGTCATGAGAGTTCGGTTTGGCTTGGAACACAAAGTTGCTTGAAATGGCTTAAAAAGGAAGAAATTAAAGTCATTAAAAGGCCAAAAAATGTGATTTTTTGATTTAGGGTCAAACAAGGTCATGTTATATGTCATTTTGATCAGAAAAGGCATTTTGAGAAGGTTGGCAATGTTACATTTTGCATTTGAGGCCATTTTCAAGCACTTCCATTTGGTGACTTAAGGTTGAAGCAACACTTGAATTGCATACCATGGGATCCAAAAAAAGGGAGATACACATCCCATTCAATTCTAAATGTCATGAGGTGAGAAATTCAAGAAAAATAAAGGCCAAGAACAGAGCAAAACACGAGTTGCACATATGATATTTTCAAGAGCAAGAGAAATTCAATTTCTCCTTTGGGCAGTTACAGATCCTTCTAGAGGTTTCCAACAGCTTCTATATATTGTTTGCAATGAGTTCAGATGGTTTTTTGGGCAAGAGTTGAAGATAATCGAGAGGAAGCCATTGAAATTTCTCAAGTGCATATCAGAATCGGTTTTGGTGATCAAGGAAGATTCAGAGCAAATTGCTTGTTGCAGAAGCTTTAGGAGTTGATATTGAGTGATTCTGGAAGAAATTGGAGGCTGAATCGAAGGAAATCACTATTTGTTCATCTCTCAAAACCAGGTATGCGCTTTTCAGCTTATGGCTTAGATTATAGGGAATTGATTAGGATTCTTCATGTGGATAGGTTATTGACATTAGGTAGTTGGATTTCAGTGCAAGAATTGAGTGATTAGAGACCAAACAAGCATAACACCATTTCTGTTGAAGCTTATATCTCTTGATTCTTGAGGTTGTAATCACATTTGGATAGTAAGATTTGATGCCTGATATGTGTAGTTCACATTGATGACTTTAATTTTAAGTTTCGTGACAATCAAGATTTGGTGATTTTCTGTAACTAGGATCGGTTTTAGAGTAGAAGCATGAATCAATAATTTTGGATGGTGGATTTGAGTTCAGGGTGAAATTCTGAGTGGGATAGGATGTTTAAGTGTCAAGTTTGGTGCGTTTTGGGGACCTCTCACCGGAGACGACGGTGGCTCTGTAGCTCAGGCCACCGTCCCAAGCATTCCCTCTCATATTTGAAAATTGGAGAAGATGAATCTCTTACCATTGATTTGCGTTTGACTATTGACTGGAAGCATGATTACACGACTAGGATTGCATGATAGAGTCTGAAGAGAAGAGTTTTCACAAAACTCTGCGTTTCATTAAAACATTTTTGATGGGCTTAGTGAATTCATTGCTAATAACACCTCCATTTGGGCCCAATCTGAAATTACAACATAAAGGCATTGCTATTCATCACACAAGTTTTTCATTTTCCTTGGATTTCCATTAGTTGTTTTTAGTTTTGCTTGGGCTTAACATCAGATTTGATACGCGCACCCCCCTGTTGGGCCCAGCCTGGATTATAACATGATAATATTGTTATTTGCAGCGCAGGTTTATTCATTTTCATTATATTTCTTTTATTTTTCACATTTGCATATAGTTTAGGAATTAAATCATAATAATTTGGAAAAGTAATCATTTTTAGGTTAGATTTTTTCCCCCTGATTCCTTAAAGAGTCTAGAATTTAATAAGGTTAGAATTTTATTAATTCATGCATTTTATATTTTAATTGCATTTTTGTATTTTTATTTGGTTTTATTTTGAATTTGTTTGGTGCATGATCTTGCTGATTTTAGTATGGGTGATTGGTGTGGATTTTTGAGTTGATTCTTTTTGGTATAGTTAGCTTAGATATGCATGTACCTCTAGCAATTTTCTCACATTTTTGTGAGAGAAGTTTAGGCTGTTTTGAACATTGAACATTAGGTGTTGTAATTTTAGGGTTTTAGGATAGTACCCTTAGGTTTAGGGCCTAGTTTTAGGTCTTAATGAATGGTTGACCCCCTGGTTTTTGTATGGAGTGATTCTTAAGAGGTTTAGGAACCCTTATAATTTTTTATAGGATTTTACAATCATTTTTGGTATTTTAGTTAGAATTAGTTTTAGGACTAACTTCTAGGTGTTTCTAATGAACTAACTTGACTAGTTTAATTCAATAGTTCCCATTAGACTTAAGTGGTGGTGCTCTTGTGCTTGGATGAACATGAAGACCACTTGAAGATGCTTTGGAGATCTTGAAAGAGCATGGACATGAAGAATTTCTCATCTTGTGGAGTGCTTGTCAGGAGCTTAGGGAAACTAGGGTTTTAGGAAGAGCATTAGATTAGTTTTGCTTGTTTCTTCAAACATGGAGTATATTGTTCATCTCCATTCAATCCAATGACATAAAGTCCTCTTAAAGAAGTCACATCTCTCCTTTGGAGGGATGAATGGCATGCTTTAAGAGTAGAACTTTGAGGATGCCATTCTCTTATAATGTTAAGTTCTTAGTGGCTTCCTTGGGTTGTCATTAAGTTACTTAACATTTCAACCTGATCTTGTTGAATGATTCTCCTTTGGAGGTTGCTTGTTGAAGCTTGTTGAAGATGAGGTTTGTGCTTGTTAAAGCTAGGAGCTTATTGAAGCTATGAGTGTTTGCTTGTTGAAGCTGCTTGCTTGATGAAGTTGTTTACTGGTTGAAGTTTGCTGGTTTAAGTTGGTTGCTTGTTGAAGTTTGAAGCTTGTTGAAGCTTGGTGCTTGTTTAATATTGAAGGTTTAGTGGAGCTTAAAGATAGGAGCTATTCATGAAGATGAAGGTTGTTGTTGTCAACTTTTTGCTGTTTAATCAACTGTTGCTGTCAGAGCTGCTGCTTGTGCTGTTTGCTGTAGGTGTTTAATGCTGCTGTTTGGGCTGCCTCCTCTGCTTTGGTTTTGGTTTTTCTGTATTATTTGTTGGCTTGTACAGCTTGCCCCCTAGGTTTGAAGTGAATGTTGATTCACTTTGCCTGTTGTTTT
>CAWUDS030005428.1:0-2500 GCA_963859935.3 Lathyrus sativus | reverse complement strand
CGCTTCCGTTTTGGAAGGGCCGGCGCGTTTATGCCCGTTTCGGTCGAAAATTCAAATTTAATCGAGGAATCTTCGAAATGCTACGAAACTTTCCAGATCCTTTCTATATGTTATGGGGGAGGTCCGTGAAAAAAATCGGCTCAAAATTCGATTCCTAGGCCAAGGTTTCCGTCGCTTCCGTTTTGGAAGGGCCGGCGCGTTTATGCCCGTTTCGGCCGAAAAATCAAACTAAATCGAGTACTTCTCGAAATGCTACGAAACTTTCCAGATCCCTTCTATATGTTATGAGGGACTCCCATGCAAAAAATCGGCTCAAAACTCGGTTCCTAGGCCAAGGTTTCCGCCGCTTCCGTTTTGGAAGGGCCGGCGCGTTTATGCCCGTTTCGGTCGAAAATTCAAATTTAATCGAGGACTCTTCGAAATGCTACGAAACTTTCCAGATCCTTTCTATATGTTATGAGGGAGGTCCGTGAAAAAAATCGGCTCAAAATTCGATTCCTAGGCCAAGGTTTCCGTCGCTTCCGTTTTGCAAAAAATCGGCGCTTAGAAAAATCATAATTAATTCATACTTCGTCGAAAAATTCCAATTTTTTGTGGGAGGGATGCTTATATTGTGTTTAACAAGCATGTAAAAAATCATGAAAAAATTCGAAGTCTAAGTCATAAAAAAGGGGACTTATGTCTACAGGGAAAAAGGGACCCTTTTGCTGCTGGAGCAGGGTTTGCTGTTCAAACATATATAGGGGGAGGCACTTGGCTGGCCTGGGCAGGCCATGGGCAGGCCAGGCCTGGGCGTGGGCAGGTTTTGTGGGGGCATTCCGTGGGCGCCCCGGGCAGTTCTAACGCGGAAACGATGCATCTCTTGCACAAAATGACACCAAAATTTGAAATTTTCATCGGAGAATCAAATTTTCTTCGATTGAAAATAAAAATTTGGATGAATTTTGTGGTGCCCGGGCAGGCCAAACGGGAGGCCACGGCGAGGCCGCGGTTCGTCGCGAGGGGGAAAACGGATGCAAAAGTGAGGCCTCGGGCACAAAATGCAACCAAAATTTGAAATTTTCATCGGAGAATCAAATTTTCTTCGATTGTAAATAAAAATTTGGATGAATTTTGTGGTGCCCGGGCAGGCCAAACGGGAGGCCCCGACGAGGCCGCGGTACGTCGCGAGGGGGAAAACGGATGCAAAAGTGAGGCCTTCCCGCAAAATTCGGCGGATTTGGAATTTCCAATCGGCGAGGCTAATTTCTTTTGGTCGAGGATCAAATTTTGGGCGGTGCCCGGCCTGGCCGTACGGTCCGGACGTGGTCACCGACCGTCCGCGGCGTGGAATTTTGCCTAAAAATTGGGCAAAACTACCACGCGCGCGACTTAGACTTAGACTTAGACTTAGACTTTGACGATGACGATGACGATGACGATGACGCGCGCGCGCGTGCGGTTGTTCCAATTGGCCTAGTGCCTTGGTTTTGTTTTTCATGCTTAGCGCGGCGGAACCGGCGTTGTTGGATGCTTCCACTTGCCTGCATGCCTTGGCATGCGGGGTGTGGTACGTTCTGCGATGCTGGATCTTGCTGACGCGGGGGCGTGTGAGTGGCATTGCGGATGTATGTGTTTGCTGGCTCTGTGCTTTTGCACCGAACGGCGAACACCACAATCCTAGTCGTTTTTCATCGTGTGCATTCGGTGTGTGTTTTTTGTTCCTGTTTGTCTTGCCTATAAAATGGTAAACAAGTGGCCGGGTTATGTTTGAACCATCCCGCACCATTTCTTGGTGTTGAGGTGGCTTTTGAAGTGATGCGTGTGTGCCGTTTTAGATGTCGCGTTCGGCGTCTCTTGCGGTATGCGTGTATTCTTTGATTTCTTGGAGGCGGTACTTGAGATGACCTTTGGTTTATCCCATTATGTCCCTTACTAATGGTTGCTTAAAATTATGCCCTGCTCTTTTGCATGTTTTGCTCCGCTTTGGGCGCGCAAAACTTGCACTATGTGCAGAGTCATTAATGGATGCTACCTGGTTGATCCTGCCAGTAGTCATATGCTTGTCTCAAAGATTAAGCCATGCATGTGTAAGTATGAACTAATTCAGACTGTGAAACTGCGAATGGCTCATTAAATCAGTTATAGTTTGTTTGATGGTATCTACTACTCGGATAACCGTAGTAATTCTAGAGCTAATACGTGCAACAAACCCCGACTTTTGGAAGGGATGCATTTATTAGATAAAAGGTCAACGCAGGCTCTGCCTGTTGCTTTGATGATTCATGATAACTCGTCGGATCGCACGGCCCTTGTGCTGGCGACGCATCATTCAAATTTCTGCCCTATCAACTTTCGATGGTAGGATAGTGGCCTACCATGGTGGTGACGGGTGACGGAGAATTAGGGTTCGATTCCGGAGAGGGAGCCTGAGAAACGGCTACCACATCCAAGGAAGGCAGCAGGCGCGCAAATTACCCAATCCTAACACGGGGAGGTAGTGACAATAAATAACAATACC
>CAWUDS030005427.1:17500-32456 GCA_963859935.3 Lathyrus sativus | reverse complement strand
TTTGTCTTTTCAAAGCTATCGTCCCACAAAAAAAAATATTCTTGTGATAGGCCCCGTTCCTGGGAAAAAATATAGTGAAATTACCTTTCCTATTCTTTCTCCAGATCCTGCTACTAAGAGAGATGTTTACTTCTTAAAATATCCTCTATACGTAGGCGGGAACAGGGGAAGGGGTCAGATTTATCCCGACGGAAGCAAAAGTAATAATAATGTTTATAATGCTACAGCAACAGGTGTAGTAAACAAAATAATACGAAAAGAAAAAGGTGGATACGAAATAACGATAGTAGATGCATCAGATGGACGTGAAGTGATTGATATTCTACCGCCAGGACCAGAACTTCTTGTTTCAGAGGGTGAATCTATCAAACTTGATCAACCATTAACGAGTAATCCTAATGTGGGTGGATTTGGTCAGGGGGATGCAGAAATAGTGCTTCAAGATCCATTACGTGTCCAAGGTCTCTTGCTCTTCTTGGCATCTATTATTTTGGCACAAATCTTTTTGGTTCTTAAAAAGAAACAATTTGAGAAGGTTCAATTGTTCGAAATGAATTTTTAGGAATTTGAATTAATCAACATATTAAGCTGGTAAAAAGAACTCCATTTTTGTTGATAAATTCTGTAAACACCCTTGGTTCTTTCTAGTTTTTGTAGATATACTATATTTAGAAAATTCCTTGTACCGTAGAATTAGTTCAGTCATAGTATGTATATTGTGAAGAAGACTATTTGGTTCTTGGTTTTTTTTTTTTTTCAACTGCACAATTAATTCGAACCATATGATTATGTAGCTGTTTTCGGATTTTAATGTTCTAGAAATCCTCTAATTTCTATTGTTTTAGAATTAACTCGATACTAAACCTAAAAAAATAGGTAGGTACAGAATATTAAGTAAAGTAGAAATAGACAAAGGGAAAACAGGATTCTAGGATGGATAATTTGTCTTTTCCTAGAGTCCTCTTATTGTTTATGTCGAAATAGATAGTGAAGGAATGAAAGCGGGAATTGAATTCACCAAATACAACTTTCTTAATTAACTTAAAAAAAAAAATAGAATCATGAGTCTATATTAGAAATATATTTCTATTCCATTTCCATTCTAAGAAAAAGAAAACTCTTTCTTTGGGGTAATCTATAGTAAAAGAATTGAATAGGCTCTTTTCCAATTGTTTTAGAGAACGAATCGAGATACAATAAGGATTAGATCCGATGGAACGAACAGATGCAAATAAGAGTATGCAAAAGAATCTATCTTGATTCTTTATTTTTTACTTACTAAAATGGGGGGGGAAAGAAAACATAGTTCCTACCTATTAGTAGGATTCATTACCTTACTACTTCTAAGTATATTTTTTATTTATGCTTTCAATTTTTCAATTCTACTCCAAATCGGATAAGAACTTGCTATATGTTCTAATTGGATGTTTCGTCAATGGTGTTAGGACGGAATGGAATCCTTTTTTGACTCTGTACCAGCGATTCCACTATTATTAGAAGATATTCTCCAATTTTTAGTGAAAAACTAAAAGAATACAAGAAAAATAAGTAAACAATAAAAAAAGAATTAATAAAAGAATTTCTTCATATTGATCATATTGATATAGATAGGAGACATAATTGACATGGATATAGTAAGTCTTGCTTGGGCTGCTTTAATGGTAGTTTTTACATTTTCCCTTTCCCTTGTAGTATGGGGAAGAAGTGGACTTTAAAGGTAATACTAATTGAGTTAAGGGATCAAACTGTCTCAATTGTTTTATAGCTGAGTTCTTCCAGTTTTGAACTATTTGAGTTATTTTATTAATACTAATTAATGAAATGCAATTCTATCTGGATTTAGAAATTCTCTTGTATTGCTTCCAGTGGTGTAATATATTCCATGTATATATCTTATTGAAAAAAAAACTCTTTGAATCAAACAAATATTTAAATTGTTGCCATCTTGATATCCCGGGAATCAAGATAATTGGAAACGGATTCCGATTCCATTTAATCTATTTAAATTTTGGAATACTAAAAAGATTCTTTATTTTTATTTATTAGTTACCGGGATTCTGATAAAGAATCTTAAATCTAAAAATGAAACTAAGAAGAATAAAAATGGCGTTGCTTTTGAATTATTTCAGATTGATTGGAACCAATACAAATAGAATAGATTTAGATGAAATAAAGAAAAATGTGGACGCCTACATTCCATATATATCTATAGATCGATATCCATATATCCATATGAAAAGAAAATGATAAATTGGTTCCTCCATAGGAACTCTTTTTTTTTTAGTAAAACATTCTATTTTTATCCTACTCCTACCGTAATAGAGAATATAGTAGAAAGAAATAGATTTGATTTCTTTCTACTATATGGTTAATAGAATTCTGCTGGTTGTAGTCTGATCATTTTATTTAAAACAAAGATTAAAAGAAATAGAAATCCTTTTTTCATGTTTTTCTTCAATCATTGCTAAGAAATAAGAAGTCATGTTTCAGTAAAATTAGTCACTTTGACTTACCGTTTTTACATAAATTATAAGTAAAAAGGCAGTAGGAACTAGAATAAAGAGTGCAGTAGCTATAAATGCGAGAATATTTACTTCCATAATCTCTATGTTTTCTTTCTCTTTAATTTCTAATAAATACTTCGGGATTTAATCCCATAGAAATAAAAAATATTTCTTCACTAAATTCAATGGTATAAATAGGATCTCGATGATATCCAATCGGATCCATATCACGAATAACTATATGTGATCTATCAAATCAAGAATTCATGGTCGAGAATTGAATAGTATAACATCGGAAGATGTTTTATCCATACCAAATAAGAAAATGACTTTCTGATGCAATCCAAAAGTCCTTTTTCTTTGTCCCAACCTTTCCCTAAAACTAAAAAAGAAAAAAGGAGATACCCGTTAGAAATGATATTTTTTTTTTATTTTTATTCCCTTTCATACACTAAATCCATTGATATTTTTTGGATTTGTATCCATCGGGACTGACGGGACTCGAACCCGCAGCTTCCGCCTTGACAGGGCGGTGCTCTGACCAATTGAACTACAATCCCAGGGAAAAAGTCGTATAGTATACATATATATTCTTACAATTTCATCCAAATTCTTTGTTTTTCTATTTGAGATTCGAACCCCTGGGGCTTACTTCTATATATATTCCTATTTGGATGGGTCTGCACTTTATCGACACGGATGACTCGCATCGCAATCCGTTCGTTATTGCCAACTTGATTTAAAAATAAATCAATCAAGAAATCAAGGAAACAAAAAAGAGTCTTTTTTGTTTTTTAACTTTAACCCTTTCCTTAGACTTTAAACTTACAGATCCCGATAGGAATTTTGCAAAATCCTAATTTGTGGAAAAAATATGTAAGTAATATGGAAAAAACACATAGGACTCGAGATTCTAATCTTGTGTATCCGAACCCATTGGTGATTTTAAGAGAACACCAAATGGGGTCTATCATTTCATGGTGGATCCGTAAATATTTTATTTTTGGGCCGAGCTGGATTTGAACCAGCGTAGACATATTGCCAACGAATTTACAGTCCGTCCCCATTAACCGCTCGGGCATCGACCCAGCAGGAAGAATCCAATTTAGTCTTTATTGATAATCCCTGATCCATTTCCTTTCGTAGTATCCTACCCCCAGGGGAAGTCGAATCCCCGTTGCCTCCTTGAAAGAGAGATGTCCTAAACCGCTAGACGATGGGGGCAGCCTTGCCCGACCTCCATTCTACTATGTTCATAGTATGAACAGTTTTTTGAAATTGTCAATAGAATGATTCAATCAGAAGGATCTTCCCATCTTTCAGAATTCCTTACAATTTTTGGATTCACCCTTTCGATTTCGAAATGGTTCATTCCAATCACCAATCTAGAATTCAACAAAATACAAAATAAAACGAAGTAATGCGAAAGAAACCAAAATAAACATAGAATCCTTTCTGGAAATAATTGATTTGCTGGAACAGGGGGGCATTAACACCTTATTTCGTTCACTTTCATTCAGTGTTAAGAAGATTGAATTAGGTATATTTCTATTTCACACTAAGTAGGGAAATAAAAAAATGAGAATGAATCCGGAAATGGAGTAAAATAAAAAAGGATGAAGATCAATAAGAATTGAGTTAAGGGACAGGATAGAATCCATTTATCAAAGATTCGGAAATATTTGAAATAGATGTACTCAACTCATATTCATATTCATATTCATATTGGCTGATTCTGTATTCGGGAATTGACTCAAACGGCGCCCTTTTAACTCAGCGGTAGAGTAACGCCATGGTAAGGCGTAAGTCATCGGTTCAAATCTGATAAAGGGCTTTTTTTTGATCAAAAAATGATAACAGTAGTATTTCTATTTGAAGAAAGATATACAAATATTCTTGATATTTGTAAGAAGTTTCTGTTTGTAATAAAATAAAAAAAACTAATGAATAGTTGAATTTCATTATAAAAAATCCAATTTAGAATTTAAACTCTATTAAGTTATTGTTATCATTCGAATAGAGTAAACTCATTCTAGTTAGAAAGGGAAATAGTATTCTTTTCTATATATATTTCTTTTTTTAGAATCTGATATTTTCTTTGCTTTAATTGTCATATACTCCTATTTTGGATTCTTCCAATCCAATAAAGGGAAAGATTCTAAAAAAAGTAAGTGGACCTAACCTATTGAATCAGAACTATATCCACTATTCTGATATTCCAATTGGTGGATAGAAATGAAATTCGAACAGTGTATCTTTTTTTCTTTTTAATACCCTTTTGGTTCGAACTCTGCAAGAATCCGTCTATATTTCGGATAATATCTTATTGTTCCTAGGAATCAATTGCTACTCCTCTCCTCCAATGGGAGGGCTTATTCTAAGTTCCAACAGACAAGTCATTTGACTTCCAAATATCTTTTTTCCGAATACAAGAAAAGATCAAAATTGATTTCTATTATTTCTTTAAGATAGGTCTATAAAAATAGAAGATATGTCTATAAAAAGAATAGAAAAATCCATCCAATCATGACTTCGAGTATCAAACATTTGGTTTTCATATCTATGATGCATACGAGATTTTGAAGGCAATTATTGGACGAAACTTTCAGTTAGAATCTATTATTATTAATCCAATTCCCTAGAATATTCAAAAATAGGACAGATAGATAAAAAAATAAATAGAGAAAAAGAGTCCAATTTATTACCTCGATCCGCAAGTAAAGGGTATACGTCGGAATTAGATTAATCTGAATGACAGAAAAATAGAACAAAGAATACAATAAAAGAAATCAATGTAAAATAGAAAGTAAAAATAGTAAAATAGAAAGTAAAAATAGGATCCTCTAGTAGTTTTCTAGACATACAAATTCGAATAATATAGAAAACTATTTTTTTTTTTTAATTTCACGAACAAGATTCAAAAAGAATCTTATTTGATAAAAGCAGAGTAGTATGTCTGGGGATCCGCTGGTAACGAGAGTAATAAAAGCGATCGATCATTTGTTTTTGGAATAGTTCTTTAAAAAATGTATTTCTAGGATTTATGAGTCATAAGACAATTTTCGAGTCATGACTTAGGGAATTTTGTTAGAATAGAAAGGAATAAGCCAATTAATTAAGTTAATGGATTTATTAGATATCAATGGACAAAAAAAGAATTTTTCTATTCGAACCCCAGTAGAAAAGAAGGGACAGTCTACGAGAAATCATATTCTATATAAAATGAAAAAAGCCTCGAAGGTTCCATCGTTGAAAATCCTAGGAGGTGTTCGGAAATGGTTTGAAGTAGTTGAATAGGAGGATTACTATGACTATAGCTCTTGGTAAATTTACCAAAGATCAAAATGATTTATTTGATATTATGGATGACTGGTTACGGAGGGACCGTTTTGTTTTTGTGGGTTGGTCCGGTCTATTGCTCTTTCCTTGCGCCTATTTTGCCGTGGGGGGTTGGTTCACAGGTACCACCTTTGTAACTTCATGGTATACTCATGGATTGGCAAGTTCCTATTTGGAAGGTTGTAACTTCTTAACTGCAGCAGTCTCTACTCCTGCTAATAGTTTAGCACACTCTTTGTTGTTACTGTGGGGTCCTGAAGCACAGGGAGATTTGACCCGTTGGTGTCAATTAGGTGGTCTGTGGACTTTTGTTGCTCTTCACGGTGCTTTCGGATTAATAGGTTTTATGTTACGTCAATTTGAACTTGCTCGATCTGTTCAATTGCGGCCTTATAATGCAATCGCATTCTCCGGTCCAATTGCTGTTTTTGTTTCTGTATTCCTGATTTATCCACTGGGCCAGTCTGGTTGGTTCTTTGCGCCTAGTTTTGGTGTAGCAGCTATATTTCGATTCATTCTCTTTTTCCAAGGGTTTCATAATTGGACATTAAACCCATTTCATATGATGGGAGTTGCTGGTGTATTGGGCGCTGCCCTACTATGCGCTATTCATGGCGCTACCGTAGAAAATACCTTATTTGAAGATGGTGATGGCGCAAATACATTCCGTGCTTTTAACCCAACCCAAGCAGAAGAAACTTATTCAATGGTTACTGCTAACCGCTTTTGGTCCCAAATCTTTGGGGTTGCTTTTTCCAATAAACGTTGGTTACATTTCTTTATGTTATTTGTACCAGTAACTGGTTTATGGATGAGTGCTCTTGGAGTAGTCGGTCTGGCCCTGAACCTACGTGCCTATGACTTTGTTTCTCAAGAAATCCGCGCAGCGGAAGATCCTGAATTTGAGACTTTCTACACCAAAAATATTCTCTTAAACGAAGGTATTCGTGCGTGGATGGCGGCTCAAGATCAGCCTCATGAAAACCTTATATTCCCTGAGGAGGTTCTACCACGTGGAAACGCTCTTTAATGGAACTTTACCTTTAACTGGTCGTGACCAAGAAACGACTGGTTTTGCTTGGTGGGCCGGGAATGCCCGACTTATCAATTTATCCGGTAAACTACTGGGGGCCCATGTAGCCCATGCCGGATTAATAGTATTCTGGGCCGGAGCAATGAACCTATTTGAAGTTGCTCATTTCGTACCCGAGAAGCCCATGTATGAACAAGGCTTAATTTTACTTCCCCATCTAGCTACTCTAGGTTGGGGGGTAGGTCCTGGAGGGGAAGTTATCGACACCTTTCCATACTTTGTATCTGGAGTACTTCACTTAATTTCCTCTGCAGTATTGGGCTTTGGCGGTATTTATCATGCACTTCTGGGACCTGAGACTCTTGAAGAATCTTTTCCATTCTTTGGTTATGTATGGAAAGATAGAAATAAAATGACTACTATTTTAGGTATTCACTTAATTTTGTTAGGTATAGGGGCTTTTCTTCTAATATTGAAGGCTTTTTATTTTGGGGGTATATATGATACCTGGGCTCCAGGAGGGGGAGATGTAAGAAAAATTACCAACTTAACCCTTAGTCCAAGCATTATATTTGGTTATTTACTAAAATCGCCTTTTGGGGGAGAAGGTTGGATTGTTAGTGTGGACGATTTGGAAGATATAATTGGGGGACATGTATGGTTGGGTTCCATTTGTATACTTGGTGGAATCTGGCATATCTTAACCAAACCCTTTGCATGGGCTCGGCGTGCACTAGTATGGTCTGGGGAAGCTTACTTATCTTATAGTTTAGGTGCTTTAGCCGTTTTTGGTTTTATAGCTTGTTGCTTTGTCTGGTTTAATAATACTGCTTATCCTAGTGAGTTTTATGGTCCCACTGGACCGGAAGCTTCTCAAGCTCAAGCATTTACTTTTCTAGTTAGAGACCAACGTCTTGGA
Source organism: Lathyrus sativus (assembly GCA_963859935.3). Taxonomy (NCBI): domain Eukaryota; kingdom Viridiplantae; phylum Streptophyta; class Magnoliopsida; order Fabales; family Fabaceae; genus Lathyrus; species Lathyrus sativus. Next base: position 24,661 of record CAWUDS030005427.1, on the reverse strand, counting down.
GCTAATGTAGGCTCCGCTCAAGGGCCTACCGGTTTAGGTAAATATCTAATGCGTTCTCCGACCGGAGAAGTCATTTTTGGAGGAGAAACTATGCGTTTTTGGGATCTGCGTGCTCCCTGGTTAGAACCTCTAAGAGGTCCTAATGGTTTGGACTTGAGTAGACTGAAAAAAGATATACAGCCTTGGCAAGAACGTCGTTCCGCAGAATATATGACTCATGCTCCTTTAGGTTCTTTAAATTCCGTGGGTGGCGTAGCTACAGAAATTAATGCAGTCAATTATGTCTCTCCTAGAAGTTGGTTAGCTACTTCTCATTTTGTTCTAGGATTCTTCCTATTCGTAGGTCATTTATGGCACGCGGGAAGAGCTCGCGCAGCTGCCGCAGGATTTGAAAAAGGAATTGATAGAGATTTGGAGCCTGTTCTTTCCATGACTCCTCTTAATTGAGACATGAAATCCAATGCTTGACGTAAGAATCACTTTGATTTTAGTATACATATTGAGTTGAGTCGAGGAGATCATATTGAAAAAATATTTTCTTTTTCAATTCATTTATATCTAATCTTTTTTCGGGCTCGGCTATATCACCACTTAGCCGAGCCCGAAAAAACCGAGCCAACTTAAATCAATTTAAATCAATAAAAGAAAAAAATCCATTCGCCAAGAAAAAGGAGAGAGGGGGATTCGAACCCTCGATAGTTCTTTGTTTGGAACTATACCGGTTTTCAAGACCGGAGCTATCAACCACTCAGCCATCTCTCCAAAAGCTAATTTCTATTTTATCTTTATTCCACTCAAGAGAACATGACCATACAAATTAATACCCTTTTCTCTATGATAAAGATATCCAGTGTGAATCTATTGGTCTAGTTCTCTATCCATATATATTATATATTATATATTCATGATCCAGCATGCTCTTTTGTGAAGTAAAAAAAAAAAAAACTACCCCTCGATTCATGCCTCAATAAGGAGTGTCATCTAAAATCAATGGATTCATGATAAAACCCCCCATAATGAGAATGTGTTTTTTATTTATTTTTGGAAGGGGTCAAATCAAAAGAAAAGGGGTTGGGGGATCAAATGGTATAGTTCTTTTGTTGGTAAATTAGAGGATTATAAACATGACTATTGCGTTTCAATTAGCTGTTTTTGCATTAATTGTTACTTCATCCATTTTATTAATTAGTGTACCTGTTGTATTTGCTTCTCCTGATGGTTGGTCAAGTAACAAAAATGTTGTCTTTTCCGCTACATCCTTATGGATTGGATTAGTATTTCTAGTGGGTATTCTGAATTCTCTCATCTCTTGAAACTATTCATTCTAGATCAAAAAACGAAATGACCCCTCCCCCCGAATTCTTTCGGGTTGTGAGGCACATGAAAATGGAATATATAAGACCCCACCAATAAAGAAAACGAAAACATTAATAATGGGAATTATTAATGGGAGGGGTCAAACTTCTTCTATTGGAAAAAGCTTATATCTTATACTTAATATGATATACATAGTAAAACGAAAAACTTGAAGATTAAAATATTCATATTATTTTCTGAATTTCATATTCTTTTCGGAATCGAAAATAAAATAGATATATAGATCATAGATAAATATCTATAATCTGCACAATTTGACATCAAAGTAACATGCTGGTGTCAGACAACTTCATCATTTTTTTATGCCAGTAGGTGTTCCAAAGGTAGCCTTTCAAATTCCTGGCGAGGATGAAGCTACTTGGGTTGACTTATACCATCAACTTTTTTACGACAGAATCCTTTTTTTAGGGCAAGAGATTGAGAGTGAAATAGCAAATCAAGTTGCTGGTATGATGATATATCTCAGTTTAGATATAAATAAATACATAGAGAAAAGAGAAATAAATAGAATAGAAAAAACAATCGATAAAAAAAATACATCAAATTTTTTTAATTTTTTTAAATAAAGGGGGATATATGAATCAAACGAAGAAAAATGACTTAGACATTTGGATTTTAGAATTGCGAGACATTTTTAGAGAGAGCAAGAATTCTTCCTATTTCTCAGATTCCTGGACACAATTCCATTCAGTCATATCTGTCATTCACATTTTTTTCCATCAAGAGAGTTTTATCAAACTCTTAGACTCCAGAATTTGGAGTATCCTAGTTTCACGCGGTTTAACAAGATATTTCACGATCAAGAATTTTGTCTTATTTCTACTAGCGATCCTTATATATCGTATTAACAATCGAAAGATGATCGAAAAAAAAAATATTTATTTGACAGGGCTTCTTCCTATACAAATCAATTCCATTGGATCCGGGAATGATCCATTGGAAGACTCAAAAGATTCGTTCAATATCAATAGGTTGGTCATGACTAGGTTGATTGTTCCGCTCCTGTCTGGTCCAAAAGAAAAAAATATATCTGAGAGAGATAATTGCTCTTTTTTCGGCGACAGATGGTCAGAACTTCATCTGGATTTGAATCCTACTGAGAAGTCCGCTCAAGATATAAAATTATTTAAAAAAGAAGAAGATGTTTCTTTTGTTCTTTCGAGGCAATCGGAAAATAAAGAAATAGCCAATATAGTTAAGATAATCATGTATTTACAAAATAATGTCTCAATTCATCCTATTTCATCCGATAGAGGATGTGATAGGGTTGCAAAGGAGAAACTTTTGACAGTTCCAAATCATATTTCATTCTTGAACAAAAAGCTAGTTTTTGGTTTATTTGATCTATTCCATGACCAGAATAGGGGGGGGTACTTGTTACATCGCGATTTTCAATCAGAAGAGAGATTTCAAGAAATGGCAAATCTATTCAATCTCTCAATAACTAAGCCGGATCTGGTGTATCATAATGGATTCTCTTTTTCTATTGATTTGTCGAAAATTGATGATAAACAATTTGTAAATCAAGTATTCAACTCCAGGGATGAATCAAAAAAGAAATCTTTATTGGTTCTGCCTCGGCTTTTTTACGAAGCGAATGAATCTTTTTATCCAAAGATCATAAAAAAATGGGTCCAGACCTCTTGTGGGAATTCTTTTCAAGGTAATCGATTCAATCGCAACTTAGAATATGTAATTAAAAGGTATGAAAATGATATTCATAATCATATACCTCTAAGGAAACACATGATCAATCAACGTTTCTCAAATTGGAAAAAGAGTCAGAAGAAATGCTTTGATCCTCTTCTTTTTATTTATCGAACCGAGAGATCCGTGAATAAGGATCCAAATACAGATAAATACAAATGGTCCAAGGGGAGCAAGAATTTCCAGGAACATTTGGACCATTTCATTTCTGAGGAGAATAGCCGTTTTCAAGTAGTGTTCGATCGATTACATATGAATGCATATTCGATTGATTGGTCTGAGGTTATCGACAAAAAAAATTTTTCTAAGTCACTTTGTTTGTTTTTGTCCAAGCTTCTTCCCTTTTTCTCTAACTCAGTTCCTTTTTTCTTGGTGAGTTTTGGGAGTATGCCCGTTCATAGGTCTCAGATCCATATGGATGAATTGAAACGTATGAATGATGCACTCGGGAATCAGTTGTTAGAATCAATGGGTCTGCAAACGGTTCATTTGAAAAAAAAGAAAGCCCTATTATTGGATGACTATTATACTTCTCAAAAATCGAAATTATTGATCAATCAGATAGCAAATCAAGACAATTGGCTGAATCCTGTGAAATGTTTTCATAGAAGTTCATTGATTTCCTCTTTTTATAAAGTAAATCGACTTCGATTCTTGAATAATCAAGATTTCGATTGTAAGAAAAGATTCTCTTTTTATGGGGAAAGGTCCTGTAATTATGATTTTTTGTATGAACAATTCCTCAATGTCTTGTTCAGTCGAAAGAAAATATTTTCTTTTGGCGACGGGAAAAAAAAACATGTTTTTTTGGACAGAGATACTATTTCACCAAGCGAGTTAGAGGTCTCTAACATATTAAATAATTTTCCGCAAAGTGGTGATGACGGATATGACTTGTACAAATCTTTCCATTTTCCAACTCGCGGTCCTAGAGCTATTGCGGACATTTCTGGAACACCTCTAACAGAGGAAGAAATAGTGAATTTTGAAAGAACTTATTGTAATCGTCTTTCCGCTATTAATCTGTCTGATCCAAAATGGAAAAAGTTGCATACGTATTTGGATTTCGATTTAAACATAGATTTGCTTGACACTGATTTGCGTGACACTCTATATACTCTATATTCATATACTCTATATTCTGAGGAATTTTTACCATCCGAAAAGAGGAAAAAAAAACCTCTAAAAAAATTCCTTAAAAAAGGGCAGATGTATAGAAACTTTCAAAGAAAGAGTAGTTTTTCAACCGTTCTCTCCAAATTGAAGCCATTGTACCCGTATATAATACCGTCGCTCCTTACCACGACAGGGCAAAAAAATCTACTTTTACTATTTATACATACTTTTTCAGACCTATTTGTGATACTAAAGAAGAGTCCTAAATGGAAAAAAATGTTATCTATTTTGCCTAATCTTATCCATGGAGCCAAGGCAATTCTTCGGAAAAAACTGGGTATTGGACAACGGAATCGTATAAGTGAGATTTGGAGTAAGTGTTTACATAAGTCTCTTGTAGAGGTGTACGAAAAAGATCTTCTTCACACAAATAATGAGTCACCATTCATATCGACACATCTGAGATCACTAAATATTGAGGAGTTCCTGTTTTCAATCCTTTTACTTCTTCTTATTACTGGATATTTAGTTCATACACATCTTTCCTTTGTTTCTCGATTCTCTAATGAGTTACAGACAGAGTTCGAACAGGTCAAATCGTTGATGATTCCATCCTACATCATTGAATTGAAAAAACTTCTGGATAGGTATGGTACATCAGAACAAAAATATTTCTGGTTACAGTATATTTTTCGAATGGCTCTAAAACAATTCGAAAATTTTCGAGAAGAAAGACGAGGTTCGCCTTCTGGCGTCCCAAGGGGTGAAGGTTTTAATCTCATGAAGTTCATAAGGATTCTACCAAATCCCATCAATCGAATCGCGTTTTTGAAAAATACGAGACATTTAAGTCATACAAGTAAAGAAATCTATTCATTGATAAAAAAAAGAAAAAACATGAATAGTGATTGCATTTCTGATAAAATAGAATCCTGGATCGCGAATAGTGATTTAATTGCTGATAAAGAAAGAGAATTCTTGCTTACTTTCTCTACCTTAACGACAGAAAAAAGGATGGATCAAATTTTAGTGAGTCTTACTAATAGTGATGAGTTATCAAAGAATAACTCTGGTTATCAAATGATTGAACAACCGGGAACAATTTACTTACGATATTTAATTGACATTCATAAAAAGGATCTAATGAATTATGAGTTCAATACATCCTGCTTAGCAGAAAGACGGGTATTCCTCGCTCATTATCAGACAATCACTTATTCAGAAATCCCGTGTAGGGCTAGCTGTTTGGATTTCCCATCTCATGATAAACCCTTTTCGCTACGCTTAGCCCTATCCCCTTCTAGGGGTATTTTAGTGATAGGTTCTATAATAACTGGACAATCCTATTTGCTCAAATCTCTAGCGACAACCTCCTATGTTCCTTTCATTACAGTATTTGTAAACAAGTTCCTGGAGAACTTTCCTAGGGGTTTTGATACGAGTTATGATGAGGACGATCTTTTTGATCAAAGAGAGGGTACCATTTACAGTCTTTTACCGGATTACGAGGGTAGTTGCTATAATCCAGAGAATTATGAAAGGGATCATAGCGACGATTTCGACCGTAAGCTTGATAGCCGATTGAAGTTTCTAAGTATGGAGGATCCGGTATCTAGCGATATCATACCGGAAAAGGAACTAGACCGGTTTTATCTCACAATTCAATTGGAATTAGTAAAAGCAATGTCTCCTTGCATAATTTGGATTCCAAACATTCATGATTTCGATAGGAAGGAGTCGGATGACTTATCGCTGGGTATATTAGTGAACTCTCTTTCCAGAGATTCTGAAAAAGGTTCTACTAGCAATAATCTTGTTATTGCTTCTACTCATATTCCAGAAAAAGTAGACCCTTGTTTAATAGGGACGGATAAATTAAATACATGCATTAAGGTACGAAGGCTTCTTATTCCACAACAAAGAAAGCACTTTTTTACTCTTTCATATACTAGGGGATTTCACTTGGAAAAGCAAATATTCAATACTAATCGATTGGGGTCTATAACTCTAGGTTCTAATGTACCTGATCTTGTAGCACTTACTAATGAGGCGCTATCGATTAGTATTATACAAAAGAAATCTATTATAGACACTAATATAATTCGATTTGCTCTTCATAGACAAACTTGGAATTTTAGATCTCATATAAGAGAGATTCAGGATCATGGGATCCTTTTTTATCAGATAGGGAGGGTTGTTTCACAAAATCTACTTCTCAGTAATTGCTCTATAGATCCTATATCTATCTATATGAAGAAGACAGCATGTCAGGAGGGGGATTCTTCTTTGTACAAATGGTACGTCGAACTTGGAAGAAGCATGAAGAAATTAACTATACTTCTTTATCTTTTGAGTTGTTCTGCCGGATCGGTCGCTGAAGACTTTTTTTCTGTACCCAGACCTAATGAAAACAATGATGCTTCTTATAGACTCCGTGAGAATGATTCTGATCTAGTTCATGGGCTATTAGAAATAGAGGGTGCTCTGCTGGGACCCTCCGAGACAGGAAGTCGGTTTGATAATGATGGAGTGCCGTTGCTTCTTCGGCCCGAAAGAAATCCCTTAAAGATGCTTCAAAATGGGTTTTCTTCTATCATTTATAATAGTGAACGATTTCTCTATAAAAAATATGAACCGGGGTTCGAAGAAGGGGAAGGAGTCGGAGTCTACGACCCGAAACAGATAGAGCTAGAGCTAGAGCTAGACCTAATGGAGGAATTATTGGAAAACATACTTTGGGCTCCTAGACTGTGGCGCCCTTGGTGCTTTCTCTTTGACGAAGGGTCCAATGAATTGAGATTTCCCTATGGGGAAGGGTCATTTCAGGACAAAGATGATTATGATGAAAAGGTGTGAGAATGATTCGGAGTTCTTGCAGGATGGAACCATGCAGGACCAGACACGAGTGAGATCTTCCAACGAACAAGGCTTTTTTCACATAAGCCATTTCATTTGGGACCC
>CAWUDS030005427.1:0-7500 GCA_963859935.3 Lathyrus sativus | reverse complement strand
AAATGTAGCTAGTTCATCACGAAAGAAAGGACTCTCTGAACCGAGATCATTAACTAATATATAATAATAGAATAGTATACAATACAACTGTCTTTTCCATATATTCTCTCTGGGTTCCGTTGCTACTACACGCTTTACACAATTAATCGTAAAAATTAGATTATTCTAAATATATATAGAATCTAATTTTTTTGAATGAGTCATAAGCAACTACAAAAAAATAATTATCTTTTTCATTACTGGATTGAAGTCAGAACTAGATAGTTCTAATTTAGTGCTTTTTTTTTTGATTTCAAAAAGTCAAAATTGAAAAAAAAAACAGATCTGAATAGAGAAATCAAAACGTTCTTTTACTTAAATAAAAAAAAATGATTCCATATATCATATATTTCTCTATTCAGATCTGTTCAATAAAATTACTTTTTATTCTCAATTTATATAATAAATGTTTAGAAATGTACTCAATAAATATCGAACTTTACTTTATTCAATCTCGACGATTGACTAAATACTGGGTTATTATGATTTCGAGTAAGCCGCTATGGTGAAATTGGTAGACACGCTGCTCTTAGGAAGCAGTGCTAGAGCATCTCGGTTCGAGTCCGAGTAGCGGCATGGCATCCTATATTTTATTTGAAAAATTTTCAAATAATCATATCATAAGTCCTATAATGAATTCCCTATTTCTATTCCGAGTATTCATACCTTTTTTATTTTCATTATAGATATTTTTATTTTCATGATATATATGATATTATCAACTTTAGAGCATATATTAACTCATATATCGTTTTCCCTTATATCAATTGTTATTTCAATTCATTTGATAACCTTATTAGTCAATGAAATTGTAGGATTATATGATTTGTCCAAAAAAGCCATGATAATAACTTTTTTCTGTGTAACGGGATTGTTAATTACTCGTTGGTTTTTTTCGGGACATTTACCATTTAGTGATTTATATGAATCCCTAATCTTTCTTTCATGGGGTTTTTCAATTTTTCATATGGTTCTTTTTTTTAAAAAGGAGAAAAACCTTTTAAGTACAATAATTGCACCAAGTGTTATTTTTACCCAAGCCTTTGCGACTTCGGGTCTTTTAACCAAACTGCATCAATCCGTAATATTAGTACCCGCTCTACAATCCCATTGGCTAATGATGCACGTAAGTATGATGATACTGGGCTATGCAGCTCTTTTATGTGGATCATTATTATCAGTGGCTATTTTAGTCATTACGTTTCAAGAAGTCATCCAAATTCTTTCTTTTACCAAGAATTTTGATTCTTTAAAAAAATCAGTTGATTTTGTTGAAATCAAATACATGAATAGGAATGAAAGAAACAATGTTTTACGAAAAACTTATTTTTCTTCTTCTAGAAATTATTATAGGTCTCAATTTATTCAACAATTGGATCGTTGGGGTTATCGTATTATTAGTATGGGTTTTCTCTTTTTAACGGTAGGTATTCTTTCAGGAGCAGTATGGGCTAACGAGGCATGGGGTTCCTATTGGAATTGGGATCCAAAGGAAACTTGGGCCTTTATTACTTGGACCATATTCGCGATTTATTTACATACTAGAAAAAATAAAAAATTAGAGGGTGTAAATTCTTCAATAGTGGCCTCGATAGGATTTCTTATAATTTGGATATGTTATTTGGGGATCAATCTATTAGGAATAGGACTACATAGTTATGGTTCATTTACATCTAATTGACTCAAAGAACCTGATAAAGAAAAATATGGAAAGCATATAAATATATACTTTCCATAAATCGTCGAGAACCCTTTCAATCAAGTAATGTAATGATTCAAGGGGTTCTCACAAACAACAAACATATTCGATTCTAATTTCAATTTTTTAAATGAATCTAACGGGAAAATATTTTTTTGTATCTTTTTGATTCATTTATTCACAAAAATCATCCATCAAAAATGAGATAGAATAGCTTCAACCTTGTCAACCGAAAATGAGAAAATGAAATCTGGATAAATACCAATACCTATTATGGGTATAAGGATAGAAATAGAAATAAATAATTCTCTGGGCCCAGAATCAAAAAAAGAAGAGTTTGATGTATTAAAAAACTTGTATCCATAGAACATTTGCCGTAAGATAGATAATAAATAAATAGGAGTTAATATCATTCCAATTGCTGTTACAAAAGTAATTAGTATTTTCATCATGAAAAGATATTTTTGACTAGTAATTATTCCAAAAAAAACTATCAATTCTGCAACAAAACCGCTCATGCCAGGCAATGCAAGAGAAGCCATTGATAAGATAGTGAAAATAGTGAATATTTTTGGCATTGGGATAGCCATTCCGCCCATTTCGTCAAGATAAAGAAGACGCAGTCTATCATAACTAGTTCCTGCCAAGAAAAAAAGGGCAGCGCCAATAAATCCATGAGATATTATTTGTAAAATGGCCCCGTTGAGACCAGTATCACTTATAGAACCAATTCCTATAATTATAAAACCCATATGAGATACGGAAGAATAAGCGATTCTTTTTTTTAGATTCCGTTGACCAAAAGATGTTGCAGCGGCATAGATTATTTGAATACAACCTAATATCATTAACCAGGGGCAAAATATGGAATGAGCGTGGGAAAAAAATTCCATATTAATTCGAACCAACCCATATGCTCCCATTTTTAATAAGATTCCGGCTAAAAGCATACAAGTGCTGTAATGCGCCTCTCCGTGGGTATCTGGTAACCATGTATGTAAGGGTATAATCGGCGATTTGACAGCAAAAGCAATAAGAAATGCCGTATAGAATATTATTTCTAGTGCCACGGGATATGATTGATTAATTAATGTTTCAAAATTAAATGTTGGTTCATTAGAGCCATATAAACCAATACCCAGAATTCCCATTAATAAAAAAACAGAAGCTCCTGCAGTGTACAAAATAAACTTTGTAGCTGAATACAAACGTTTCTTTCCCCCCCACATGGATAAAAGTAGATAAACGGGAATTAATTCCAATTCCCACATGATGAAAAAAAGTAAAATGTCTCGAGAAGAAAATGGTCCTATTTGACCGCTATACATTGCTAACATCAGGAAATAAAATAATTGGTATTTTCGAGTAACCGGCTGAGCTGCTAAAGTGGCTAAAGTAGTTATCAATCCTGTCAGTAAAATAGGTCCTATGGAGAGTCCATCTATTCCTAATCTCCAGTAAAAATCAAAAAAATGGATCCATTTATAATTCTCCGTCAGTTGAATTAGTGGATCATCCAATTGGAAATGATAACAAAATGCATAGGTTGTTAGAAGGAGATCGATTAAGCATATACAAATGCTATACCACCTAATTACCTTATTTCCCCTATGAGGAAATAAGAAAATTAAGGAACCTGCGGCTATTGGGAAAACAACAACTATTGTTAACCAAGGAAAAAAATTCGTGATAAAAATAAGATACACTTGGGCCAGAAAAGCCCATGCTCAAAATAAAATAGAATTTTTTTCTTTTTTATTTTGAACACGAGTTTTTGCCAGTAAAAAACGTATTCGTGTGGTGTTTTTTGAAACGAATCAATAAGCGAGACCCATACTTCGAGTTGTTTCATGCCATAAATAAACTCGAACACTTAAGAAATCCGTCGGACAAGCGGACTCACACCTCTTACAACCAACACAGTCCTCTGTTCTTGGGGCAGAAGCTATTTGCTTAGCTTTACATCCACCCCAAGGTATCATTTCTAATACATCTGTGGGACAGGCTCGGACACATTGAGTACATCCTATACATGTATCATAAATCTTTACTGAATGTGACATTATCTATAGTAATTTTGGATGTTCAAAAATGCAAATTATCGATCTAGTAAACTCGTAAATGAATCGTATATTTATATACCAGATGAATCAATGATTTGTGATAATATTGTTAACTGTTAATAAAAAAAGGCGTCTAGATAAATTTACAAGAGGGAATCGAAGAGGACCAGGATACTTTCATTTCTTATGATTTAGGCAATGTAAACATGATATGATCATAAGTTGTGTCGAATAAATACTCAAATGAATTGATTAGATTCATATTACACTATTTGAAATTCTACTTTATTATTATAGGATTAATGCTATTTATTCAACAAATTCGATTGATTGATACGGGTTGATTTTCTGTTACGAGCAATTGAGGAAACAATAGCCAGTCCGATAGCCGCTTCAGCGGCTGCAATAGCTATAACAAAAATTGAAAAAATATTTCCTTTTAATTGGCGATTATCAAAAAAATCAGAAAAAGTTACTAGATTTATATTAACTGCATTCAGTATAAGTTCAAGACACATAAGGGCTCTAACCATATTTCGGCTCGTGATCAATCCATAGATACCAATAGAAAATAAATAGGCACTCAAAACAAGTACATGTTCGAGCATCATTGACCAACTCCTTATAAATTTGGATTCATTAACAAAAGAATATATCGGCAATAAAAAAAAAAAGAATTTCTACATAAAAAAAAACTCTTTCACTTCACATAGAATTCGACAGAAATAAATGTGAGAAAATTGAAAAAAAAAAGAATCTTGATTTCTATTACTAGTTCTCTAAAGATTTCTTACTGGCGAGCTACGACAATTGCACCTATCAAAGAAACTAAAAGAATTATGGAAATTAGTTCAAATGGAAGAAAAAAATCTGTTGATAAATGAATTCCAATTTGTTGACTAGTACTTATCAAATCTTGCTCAATAATCTGATTTGGTCTTGTAGTCCAAATAATTCCGTACCATGATGTATCGGAAATAATAGTGATTAATGAAACAAAAATACTTGTACAAACTATCAAAGTAATTCCATCCCCTACGGTCCAAAGATTCAAATCTTGGTAATATTCGGAACTATTCATGAACATCACAGCAAATATGATTAAAATGTTAATAGCTCCCACGTAAATAAGTAGCTGTGATGCAGCTACAAAATGCGAGTTTGCTAAAATATATAATAAAGATATACAAACAAGAACCAGTCCCAACGAAAAAGCAGAAAAAATGGGGTTGGTAAGTAATACTACTCCTAAACTTCCTAATAGAAGACCCGATCCCAGAAAGACTAAAAGAAAATCGTGCAGCGTTTCAGGCAAATCCATTATATGTAAAAAAAAAGACAACGAAATCGAAATTTCATGACCTTATTGATATGACCAGGAAAAAAAATTTATATATTTCAATTTTTCTTTGCATTGAAAAACCTAAGTAGTTTAAATTGATATAGTTATGGTTATATAATCAATGTCATTCCACTCTTTATACAAAAGAGTAGTTTGAAACGATATGAAAACTCAAGTATAAAGGTAGATAGAACATATATAACCATTGAAAATCTTATTGAAATTCCAAAATATTTTCAATTTCGAGAATATATTAATATATTCTATTGAAGAATATAGTTCTCTAATAATTATAGAATATTTCTACTAATATGATATTTACTATATTATTCATTTTTTATACATTTAAAATATTTGATTTAGATTATTCTATTTATATCTATTCTATCTATAGAAATATATAGAATATTTGTGTGTGTTTTTTTTTTAAGTTGTATTTTATTGAATTATAATAAATTGTCTTTTTTGATTTGAATTGTTCGAATTGTATAATCATCAATTATTGACATTGGTAAACGGCCCAAAGCAATTTGATTATAATTCAATTCATGACGATCATAAGTTGAAAGTTCATATTCTTCAGTCATTGATAAACAATTTGTTGGACAATACTCAATACAGTTACCACAAAAAATACAGATTCCGAAATCAATACTGTAATTTAGCAATCGTTTCTTTCGAATATCCGTTTCCATTTTCCAATCAACAACGGGTAAATCTATAGGACATACACGAACACATACTTCACAAGCAATGCATTTATCAAATTCAAAATGGATTCGACCGCGGAAACGTTCTGATGTGATTAATTTTTCATAAGGATATTGAATAGTTACAGGTAAACGATTTGCGTGAGATAAGATAATCATGAAACTTTGACCAATGTACCTTGCAGCTCGTACTGTTTGTTGACCATAATTCATGAACCCAGTTACCATAAGGAACATATTGTAAATATCTATGAATAGTATAGTTTTTTTGATTTCTTTCTCTTATTTGAGACAAGTAATGAATATAGAACATCTTTTACAGCGAAAACAATTGAGATGAAGTTGTTAATAATAGATTACCGAGAGAAATCGGTAAAAGAAATTTCCATCCAAGATTTAATAATTGATCCATTCTTAGCCTAGGCAAAGACCATCTTGTTATGATAGAAACGAATAAGAAAAAATAGCTTTTAGCTAATGTAATAAAGAGATCAATTGTAGTTCCAAAAACTCCGTATGTTTTATTTATTTCAAAAAATTCAGAAACAAATATGTATGGAATAGAAATATTGGAACCGCCCAAGTAAAGAACTGTTACAAATAATGAAGAAATGAAAAGGTTAAATAGGAAGCAACGTAAAATAAACCAAATCGAATACCTGAATATTCTGTTGATAACCAGCTACTAATTCTTCTTCTGCTTCTGGTAAATCAAAAGGTAATCTTTCACATTCTGCTAGCGAAGAAATTATAAAAACGATGAAACCCATAGGTTGACGCCACAAATTCCAACCCCAAAAACCATATTTTGATTGCGCATCAACTATATCAATTGTACTTAAACTGTTAGATAATCCTAGTCGGTGATAACATTCCTGTTCCCATCTCTATTACAGAACCGTACATGAGATTTTCACCTCATACGGCTCCTGGAAAGCCTTAAGTAAATCTAAGGACCGGGTCGATTATTTATCTCTTGATATATCCCTAAGATATAGAAGATTAAAATCTATCGAACGGTTCTGAATTAGACCAATTCAATTCTGTCTGTTCTAGAAATAAGAAAGAGAAATCGATTTTCATAAAAGATCCAATTAAAGCACTTCTGAATTGATCTCATCCCTAAGAAAATACAAATTTGTTGAGTAATAACTGAATTCTTCAATAAAATACTCTTTTATAATTCTCAATAACCCTCATGATTTTGAATGACGAAAAATAATTACACATCCGTTTCTTAATTATGATGTGAATTTTATCTCCATGAATATGGATATAAGAAATCAAAACGAAAGAGAAATCTATTTTTCGTTTTTGATTTCTTATTTTTTTTTCGTTCCTATTCTTCTTTTTTGTGCTATGAAATGAAAAAGGGACCTCCAAAAATTGGAAAGGATTTTTTCGTTCCTGATAGTAATTTATTTAGTGATTGAATGGAAGCATACTCTGGATCGGAGTTGTGGGGAGTACTGCTTTCTTTTTTCTACCAACTTAAAGCCCCCAATTAGTATTCTTTTTATATTCTGCGTAAATTTTCTTTTGGATAATTTACAAAATCTGTGTTACTAATCCTTTGTGTATCTTGGTGTTTCTAACCATCCAGTCTTTTTTATTAACCCCCCTTATTTATTTTTATATATCTATGAT
>CAWUDS030005426.1:0-53864 GCA_963859935.3 Lathyrus sativus | reverse complement strand
TCTCACTCATAGTAACCTCCCTCCCCCACAGCAATAATCATAATAATATAATGCTGAAAGTAAATGCGGAAAGGTAAAGGTGCGGGAAAGTAAAGTGCGGAAAGATAAAACACATATGCACAACACCCAACAGATAAACACCCAAGCGCTAGGATTGACTCGCATAGGGGATGGGAAACGGTCCCAGCATAAGGGATGGGAAGAGTCCCTAGATGCTATATATCCCCAGCAGAGTCGCCAGCTGTCGCTACTGCGAAAATCGGCGCCGGATGACAGAAGAGTCGCCACCGTGCGTTATTTATCCCAACGGAGGGAAAGGAAACGCTCGAAGTAAACCTCGCAAAAAACGGGAAAGGTATGGTCATCGCAACCAAAACCTGGATTCGGGAGTCGGTTACGCAAGGGGAAGGTATTAGCACCCCTCACGTCCATCGTACTCGATGGGATCCACGCTTGGTGTTTATAAGGAAAAGGGTGTGTTTATCTATCTACGCTAATGGTCAGTCTGAAAAGAAAAGAAAAGGACAAGACTCGACAGAACATACGGTGTTCTGGGCCTACGTACTCCCTCGTGCAATGGGAAAGTCAGAGTCAACGTAGTTCGACTACCTACGTCTAGACAGGGGGAAAATTGCTCGCCAGGACATCGCGTTCCGTGCCTACGTACTTCCACACGGCATGGAAGATCAGAGCAAACGTAGTTCGACTAACTACGGCTAAACTGGGTGCTCTCACACAGCAATGAGAAAATAATCTGGTTTTGAAGGGTTCGGGAACCTACAACTACGGTCTGGTCTCAAATGCACTCGGGCAAGAGAAAAGGGATAACATCAGTCGTCAGCGGGAAAGTCTCGATCGCACAGCCGCGAGAGAACAAAAGGTTAGTTGTTAGTGTGCTCGCTAGGATATCGCATCCTATGCCTACATATTCTCGTCTGGTACGAGAAATCAGAGCAGCTGTAGTTCGGCTAACTACGACACAAGCTACTCAAATGCTTTTCTATTGAAAGGAAAGAGACACCCTAAAACTATGGTTAAAAAGGGGAATCTACCTACTGTTATCATGCCTGGTTGACCATCCTAATGTCTATCATAACTCCTCCGCAGCGGAGAAGTTAGAGCTCCTAAGGGATCATGGCAACAGGACTAAACAACAAACAGGAATCAACTGCGAAGTAAAGAAATAATGGAAATATGCATGAATGCAACAACCAAACAAACAAGGCGCAAAGGCCGCAAACCACAGAGGTAAGGGAGCTCAGCTCTACCAAATACCAGCAAGCAAAGCCACTCAATAACAAACAAGCAGAAGGAGGACCACCTCAACTTCTCATGCATACAAAGCCTATCTCTAAGATGCTCCTACCTCAGAAATATCTAGATGAACCCCTAAGTCTAATGCAGCACAACACCACACAAGTCAAACAACACAAAGAGAAGGCGAACCAGCCTGACAAGCTCCTAGCCAAAGCTTAAACCAAAACCCTGAGCAGGACCCCTAAACAAAAACTGAAATAAACCCCTGATCTACCCCTGAACAAAGCCCTATGCAAAACCCTAAGCAAAATCCTAATCAAATCTCTAATCAAAACCCTACACACAAGAGAAATTAATCCCAGTCTCCAAGCTTCAAGACAAGCTTACCAAAGAAAGGGAGCTAAGTAGGCAGACTCATAGTGCCTTCCTCAGGAAAGTACCAGGAGGTTACCACTCAGGAATCATATCCTATGCGGCTCAACAACTGTGATCGGTTTATATTCCTCCTCAGGAGAAACTAAACTCACATGAAGGCTCCAACATCATTGGATACTTAAGAAATCCTATATGAACTAAGGGAACTAAGTGAACAGACCCATAGTGCCTTCCTCAGGAAAGTACTAGGAGGCTTCCACTTAGGAATCATATCCCATGTGGCTCGACAACTGTGATCAGTTTACATTCCTCCTCAGGAGAAACTAAACTCACATGAAGGCTCCAACATCATTGGATACTTAAGAAAGCCTATATGAATCTAAGGGAACTAAGTGAACAGACCCATAGTGCCTTCCTCAGGAAAGTACTAGGGGGCTTCCACTTAGGAATCATATCCCATGTGGCTCAACAACTGTGATCAGTTTACATTCCTCTTCAGGAGAAACTAAACTCACATGAAGGCTCCAACATCATTGGATACTTGAGAAATCCTACAAGAACTAGAGGAACTAAGTGAACAGGCCCATAGTGCCTTCCTCAGGAAAGTACTAGGAGGCTTCCACTTAGGAATCATATCCCATGTGGCTCAACAACTGTGATCAGTTTACATTCCTCCTCAGGAGAAACTAAACTCACATGAAGGCTCCAACATCATTGGATACTTAAGAAATAGGTGAGAAGAAAGAATGAAAGGTATCCATAGTGCCTTCCTCAGGAAAGTACTATAAACTTCCCTCAAACTTCAGGATCTCAAACCTTACAAACAGAGAGCAAGCTCCTAGACTAGGCCTTCAATCCATGCATCCTTGCAAGCTCCAAACATCTTCAACTTCTGGATCTCTAGTCTTCAATCTCCTCCTTCATCATGCTCCTTCAACAAGGTCTTCAAAGCAAACCAAGCCCCACAACAATACCCCAAAGATAAACCCCACAAGATAGACAATAATCATAAAGCATACAATACAAACAGTCCATTCAGAAAATACTCTGAAAATACTAAAGTCACATGGAAAAATCTAATATTTATTCACAAGGGTCTATTATCCTTACCCGTAATATCCCTATAGTCCCATACCCAAAATCAAACTAAAACTCCTAAAAGAAATGATTTACTTCACCTATGTCACACCTAAAACCCTAATTTCATTACACTAGTCTCACCTAATCAAAGTACCTCACAATTAATCCTAAAAATTACAAATTAAATCCTCTATGCAAGTTAAGGTCCTAAGTGAAATGTCCTAAAAAGAATGGGTTCAAAACATGAAGGCATCTAGTCAAACTAAAATCAACAAAATGGGGTATCAACTAAATCATCTAAAAAAACTATTTAAATGGAAAATATTCTAAAAATATAAAAATGAAAGGAAATGCTAATTTTATTTATGGATATTTTTCTTGACAGAATTATGAACATGATGCAAAAAGAAGCAATTAAAAATACACATTTTTCATTTATTTATGAATTTTATAAGATGCAAGAAATATAAAAGAAATCTAAAATCAAAGAAAATAAAATAAATGGGGAGGGGGGTGCAGCGATAGCAACTCTCTAGTTGCTTTCCAAATGGGCTTATACGCGGGGGGTGCGTATAGCACTTAGGGCAAAGCCCAACCCAATAATCACTCAGCTCTTCTCACAAAGGGTGGGGGGGGGGGGGGGTAACGAGCAAATGGAGGGTGCGCTTCAGCAAAACGAACTTGGGCTTGGGCCCAACCCAAACCCTAATCCCAGTAATCAAACCTCAAAACCAACTTCTTCTCTCCCCAAACCCGTCTACTGTTCACCATCTAAACCCTAACTTCGTCGTCTGCAACTCCACAACTTCTCTCTCAATCCACTCAACCTCACAAACAAATCATCACACAATAGCAAACGAACTTAACCCTAAACTAAACAGCTTATCTTAATCGAGGCCACCTTCATCCTAATCTACTGAATGCATGATAATGGAGAGAGGACGAAGAGGGACAAACCTGGGTTTACACGGTGGAAACGATGAAGCTTCGAAGAACTTCAAACGAGCTCGCAGCGATCTTGAAGATTTCTGGAGGGTTCTTCATAGATTCTTGAAGTTTCTGGAGATTCTGCATGCGAGGGAGTTCTTGGATGCGTTTTGAAGAATTGTTGAAGTTCTGAGAAGAAACGCAGTAGACGAAGATGAACGGATGAACATTACTTGCTTGAACGATCTGGAGAAGAGGGTGGAAGATCTTTCTGGAAAAACTGAAAGTTGCTTGAAGGCGTTGAAGGTCGCTGGAAAATTCTTGAAGAACAATGAAGGTTGGATTTTGAAGAACGATGGAGGTTGTTCTGTTCTGGAAAATTCTTGAAGAACGATGGAGGTTGTTCTGGGAATTTTCCGGTAGCTCTTGATGATCGGTGTTGATCGGAGAGATGAAGGTAATTGGAGAAGAAAAATGAAGTGGAGGGATTTCTGGGTTTTCCGGTGGTTCAGGTGGTGGCCGGAGTTGGTTGGGCGGTGGCCGTTGGGGCGGTCACCGGATTTGCATGGCCGGCGGTGTAGTTCCCGGTGAGGAGGTGGTGAGGACAAGTGGCAGGAGGATGAAAGGGAAAAGGGGCACGTGTCTGAGGCGTGGCAGAAAGGGAGAGAGAGGTGGGTCTGAGTGGGAGACGTGGCAAGAGGAGAGAGTGAGTGGAAATGAGGTGGGGTCCCTCTGGTGTGGACGTGTGGCATCACTATATATTTGACAAGTGGCGTGCAATTTTTCTGGACTGATAAATGGACTGAAAATGCAATGGGCCTTCAAAAACCACACTCCCTGGGCCCACGAAAAACAACTTTGGACCAAAAAAATGAACAAAACTGAATTGAAAAAAAAGGTTAATCCTAATTAAACTAATTAAAACCCTAAACCTAATTAACTAGTGATTAAACTCTAACTAAAATTAAACTGTAATTAAATCTAAATGACAATTAACTATCCTAATTAATTCTAACAAATTCAATTAAATTCTAAACAAAAGATTAAATCCTAATTAACCTAGTTAAACCCTAATTAAACCTAAAATGATTAAAATCTAGCTAAACTCTATTAAACCAAATTAATTTCTAAACTCTACTAATTTCTATTTAAAAACTATTAAAATCCTATTAAAAATCTATACCATTTATTTAAAACTATTAAATCCTATATTAAACCTAATAAAAAAATCTATTAAAAGATTAAATCTATATTAAAACAAACTCTATTTATTTCTATTATCCAAAAACTATTATATTCTAAAATAAAATCATTATAAAATCTATTTAAAACAATTTAAATTCTAAAAAAGACTTAAAGCTATTAAAAATATTAGGAAAATCTATTTAAATTCTAGAAAAATCTATAAAGCCTATTAAAAATCCTCAAAAGGCTATAAAATCCTAAAAAAATGCAGACAAATGCAAATAACCAACATAAAAGAGCGCGCGAGACCAGATCGAATCAAACAGTAAACCCCCGGGCATCAGAATATCCCAAAAACCACCATGTGAGCTGCAAACACCGAGGAGCGCACAATTCCCCGAAAATAAAACCCTGATTATCTAGACTGGATCTGAAATATCCGGTAAATGAAACCCAAGCTGTAACTCTGATATCCTATGTCTGTGCACAAATGTCATGCATCTGATTTGCGAATACGAATTGAACCACGAGTCAGATAGGAGAACCGGTTGGTCAAATTTTAGGGTGCAACACTCAGTAATGGTTTCTTGGCCGGTATGAAGTTGTTGCATTTGGGTCCGATGCCAAGCTTCGAACTGCTCTGCTCGCTGATTCTGCTGCTGCATGATAGCGAGTATCTGGGCCTGCTGGTCGAGAGAGCGGCGGAGGTCCTCTTCTGAGTAGTCGGGCACTGGACGATGGCGGCGGCGACGGGAGGATGTACCTTCAGAAGGAAGAGGATGCGATGCCTCCAATTGCTCTGGTCTGTCCAACTCAGCTTGGATTTCGTCGTCAGAACCTTGGGTGTGGTCTTGAGTTGGAGCAGCGGCAGCAGGAGGGGAAGTGAGGTCAAATAACCAGTTGGTACGATCCTCTGGGTGTATCCGGGTGCGTGATGGAAGGATGATGCTTCGGACGGTTTTGCCACGCACTACCGGATGGTACTTGCCATCGACTCTGGAACGTATGAGGTGAGAGGCTCTGCAGTGGTCGGTGTCAAGGAACACCAAGGGAATGGCATGGAGGTGCTGGAGGCGTTCACCGAGGTTCAGCCCAAGTGCAATGGCAGTGACAATCCCGCCAAAGCAAAATGGCTTGGAGCCACGGTTACAATTGGCCTGAATGTGGGCCAGGAGGAACGGAGCGGCGTTGATAGGCTCGTTGTTGAAGACACAGCGGAGGAAGAAGAGCTCTTTCGAGTTCACCTTATGGTTGCTGTCCCGGGCGAAGATGGTGTTGCTCAATGCTCGGTGGAAGTATCGGATGGTCGGGTTGTGGATATGCGTTGCGTGCAGAGAATCCCAACCATCGGCATTGATGCCGGTCAACTGGTACCAGAGCGCGAAGGCTTCGTGCTGGAACTGATCGGTGAGGCGGCGGTGAGCATTGTCGCCTCGAGGGAGTTGTAGGATGGCGGCAATCTGGTTCTGGTTCACTTGATAGTTGGTGCCGAACATCCGGAAGCATGCGGCACCGGAGTGTTGGCTGAGGTCGCCGTTAGAAGTGACGTAGGTGAACGAACTTAGGAACTCGAGGGTGAGTTGTTCGTACGTCGACAGTGGATTGGTGCAGAGGTTCCAGATGCCGGCTCTTTGAAGCATCCAAGTGACGCCGTCAAGGAGTCCGAGCTCTGTGAGCGATGGGATATGTGGATAATGAGTTGGCTGGAGTGACCGTTGATGGAATGCGATGTAATTGGCCCGCTGTCTCTCGCCGGAGTCACCTTCGCTGAACACAATGTTGCTGAGGTCTGGGGTTTCGTGGTTTCTCGCCATTGTTGGAGGATTTAGGTGGTTCTTAGTAGTGGAAAAATGTAACAGAAGTGTGGTAGGAAGTTGAGATGGGAGTTCAAATATATGGTGCAATGTGGGGAAAACGCAAAATTGGAGTGGGGTGGGAGTTGCTGATGATTGGAAGTTGAAAGAAGATGAGTGGGAGAGAAAATGCAACCCCTGTTATATCAAATAACAGTTTTGGGTTCGTGATGGTCGTCACGTATCTGTGATGGTCGTCACCCGCGTGACGCTCGTCAGGCTCCTGTGACGGTCGTCACAGTAGCAAAATCTGCAGAACGCAGAATTTTGCTCTGAGGGTGTTCTTGCAATAACTTTTAGGCCTATTAATGATATAGCAATGCATTATAGTGGCCAATAAACAAAGAAACAACGTAAAAACAGAATAAATAGATAAAGATTATAATTGAAATAAAAAATAAAAAGTAATTAGAATGATTGTAATGTAATACATAAAGAAATTAACAATGCAAAAATCCAAATGATTAAACTAAACTAAACTAAACTAAACCAAACTAAACTAAAACTAGTATCTAGTCTTTTCGTTCCTTCAACTCATCGAACTTCCGTGCGTAGTAGTCGAGCTGGTCACAGACTAAGTCCATGAAGACTACCAGTTCGCTGTGTATGCCTGCGATGTCATCTTTGACAGTAGTCAGAGCTGCATCAACGTTGTCCAATCGGAGTAGAACAGTATCCATTTTGTCAGTGGTCTCCTCAGGGATGGGCTCAAGATAGGCGTTGTAATGTGGGGGAGTCGTAGGGTCTACTTCAGCTTCTGATACCGCATCCTCATAGTACATATAGTCGTGTGCCTCAGAGATGTGGTCACTGTCGTACATATAGTTCTGTGGTGTTGATTGAGGTGAAGGAGGTCCCATAGGCTCATCCAATTCATAAAGCCAGTTGTCCTTGTTGTGGATACTTGTCATCTGATCATTAGGCAGTGTGAATAGCTGGACAGGTTTTTCATTGATGAGGTACTCGTAAGGTCCAGGTCCCATAGTTCCTAAAATGCGTCTGTTAAAGCAGAACTGTATATTCATGGGTCGGATGGTGCCAAAACTAGTGCTTGCATTTAAGTGGAATCTAAGGCCAAGCTCGTGGGCAATCATTGTCACGAGGCCTCCTATAAGAATAGGTGATTGCGGGTCCTGAGTGAGGCGTTTGAAAGATCTCATCATGAAAGGCACTGCATTTACTGTACGTCCCTGAGAAGCACAGAACATGATGAATAACTCCTCTTTAGATACTGTAGTAATATTTTCTTCTTTCCCGAAAAGGGTGTGAGCTAGTATCTTGTGAAAGTATCTGAAAGCTGGGTTATGAATATCATCATTATACATTCTGTCAGGTTCAGGGTGATAGTCGCCTGTGATTCTACCCCAGAGTTGGTCGAGTTCAAAATCAATATCGTCATCTTCTGCACTGATGAACACATGCGGTCCGCTAGGAAATTCTAGGAGGTTAGCTAGTGACATCCGACTATGGGTTTGGTCCATTCCAAACATTCGAAAGGTAATCAGCTCTGTGTTGGATCCAAAACCATAGTTGGGTAGGTACCTGAAGGAACTAAGGAATTCGTAGGTGAGGTCCTTATAGGTAGCAAAACGGGTTTTCAAAGCAGTGTTCTCCCAACCCAGTTGATTGAACAGGTATTGGATGCTATCAGTGATTCCGAGTTTATCCATGGTAGACTTATCATAATACAGCGTTAAGGCTATTTCTCTTTCAGTTAGTGCTGCAAATCTTGCCTTTTGAGCTAGTCCTCGAAAATGAACCTTTGTGAAGTCGTACTCGGCCATACTCGCAGGTAAGTCGGAGAAAAACAGGAGGAGTATTTTGAAGACTTTTAAAATCCTGAAAAGTTTAAAACAGAAGTTTGAAGTCAGGATTTTTAAAAACAAAAAGCGGTAAAAACAAAAGACAAAAGAGAAAAATAAAATAAAAATATGAAAACAAACGAAAGTAAAAATAGTAGTAATTTTAAGGTTAGAATTTTTGTTAAAGTTTCAAAGTAAAATTTTAAATAAAAATGAAATACAGTAACGAGGAAAAATGCGGGAAAATTGGGTTGCCTCCCAGTAAGCGCTGTTTTTAACGTCTAAAGCCTGACGATAGCTTGGTGACAAACTATTCGGGTGTTTGAGCTGGAAGCTCAAGCAATGCTATACTGCAGACTTGACGTCTGTTTTCGTTCTTATTATAATGTTTTAGACGTTGCCCGTTTATGATAAACGGTGCATTCGTCTTATCGGTAATTTCGACAGCTCCACTCTGAAGTACTTTAGTCACCTCATAAGGTCCGGACCACCTAGATTTTAGTTTACCTGGGAAGAGTTTTAATCTTGAATTGAATAACAATACGATGTCTCCCCACACTGAATTGTTTCTTGACTGAACGTTTATCATGCCACTTTTTAGTTCGTTCTTTGTAGATACGGGCATTTTCGTAAGCGTCTAATCGAAGTTCTTCCAATTCGTGTAAGTTCAAGATTCGCTTTTCTCCTGCCTCGGTGTAGTTGAAATTGAGTGTCTTAATGGCCCAGAAGGCCTTATGCTCTAATTCTACAGGGAGATGACAGGATTTACCGTAAACTAATTTGTAGGGTGTAGTACCTATTGGTGTCTTAAAAGCGGTCCTATAAGCCCATAAAGCTTCATGTAGCTTTGATGACCAATCTTTCCTTGAGGTAGGAACAGTCTTTTCCAATATCTGTTTTATTTCTCTATTCGAGACCTCTACTTGTCCGCTAGTTTGCGGATGATAGGGTGTAGCTACTCGGTGTTGGACTCCATATTTAGAAAGAATTTTATCAAATATTCGTGATATGAAGTGAGATCCGCCGTCACTAATGACGAGTCTGGGTACACCGAATCTAGGAAAGATTGTGTTTTTGAAGAGTTTGATTACTACTCGTGCGTCATTTGTTGGAGCAGCAATGGCTTCTATCCATTTAGACACATAGTCTACAGCGACGAGTATGTAATTATTACCAAAAGAAGGTGGGAATGGTCCCATGAAATCTATTCCCCATACGTCAAAGATTTCTACTTCTAAGATTCCTTTCTGAGGCATTTCATCGCGTCGTGAGATGTTGCCAGTTCGTTGGCATCGATCACATTTTAGCACAGCGATGTGGACGTCTTTCCAGAGGTTAGGCCAGAATAAGCCGGCTTGGAGAATCTTAGCGCACGTCTTGGATGTACTAGCATGACCACCATATGGTGCTGAATGGCATTGGGAAATGATATTTTCTATTTCTTCCTCTGGGACACAACGACGGTATATGTTGTCGGCCCCTCTCTTGAAAAGTAGAGGTTCGTCCCAATAATAGTGTTTCAGATCGTGGAAGAATTTCTTCTTTTGCTGATAAGTGAGATCCGGTGGAAGCACGCCTGCAGCGAGGTAATTAACGATGTCAGCATACCAAGGTAATGTGACTTGGGCATAAACGGCTTCTACGGCTTTTTCGAATTCTGGATCTTCCGAGATTGAGTTAGGCATGTCACTTTCTAATTTGGCTATCAGACGTTCGTACGAGAAATCGTCATTTATCGATGCTGGTTCATGTTTGATGCCTTCTATTCGGGATAAGTGATCTGCAACAACGTTCTCGGTTCCTTTCTTATCTTTGATTTCTAAGTCAAACTCTTGTAATAACAGGATCCATCTCAATAGTCTTGGTTTGACATCCTTTTTGCTTATTAGGTACCTAATGGCAGCGTGGTCTGTGTATATGATAATTTTTGCTCCTACTAAGTAAGAACGGAATTTGTCAAGCGCAAATATAACTGCTAGAAGTTCCTTTTCTGTGGTAGCGTAGTTCATTTGGGCAGGATCTAAGGTTCTACTGGCATAGTAGATGGCATGGAGCTTCTTGTCCTTCCTTTGTCCTAGAACTGCGCCTACGGCATAATCACTCGCATCGCACATGTTTTTGAACGGTAGTCGCCAATCGGGTGGTTGCATAATCGGTGCGGTGATAAGGGCTAATTTTAATGTTTCGAATGCTTTTAGACAGTCGTCGTCGAAGACGAACTGAACATCTTTCATTAGCAGGCCGGTCAAAGGTTTGGTGATTTTTGAAAAATCTTTTATAAATCTTCTATAGAAACCGGCATGTCCTAGAAAACTCTGTATTTCTCGTACGGATTTTGGAGGTTGGAGATCTTTTATAATCTCTATTTTAGCTTTGTCGACCTCAATTCCTTTATTTGATATGACATGTCCTAGAACTATTCCTTGTCGGACCATAAAATGGCATTTTTCCCAATTTAGGACGAGGTTCACTTTTACACAACGTTCTAATACCATTTCTAAGTTTTGTAGGCATCCTTCGAAACTTTGCCCACATACCGAGAAATCGTCCATAAATACTTTCATGATGTCGTCTATGAAATCTGCGAAGATTGCCATCATGCATCTTTGGAAGGTTGCTGGAGCATTACAGATTCCGAACGGCATTCGGCGGTAAGCAAAAGTACCATAAGGACAGGTGAATGTAGTCTTTTCTTGGTCATCAGGATGAATGGGAATTTGGAAGAATCCTGAATAGCCATCTAGATAGCAGAAATATGAATGTTTGGCTAATCTTTCCAACATTTGGTCTATGAAGGGTAACGGGAAGTGATCTTTTCGTGTGGCCTTGTTAAGCTTCCTATAATCAATGCACATCCAGCTTCCAGTCACGACTCTTTTTGTTATCGATTTGCCTTTTTCGTTTTTAACTACTGTGACTCCTCCTTTCTTTGGTACGACATGAACTGGGTTAACCCATTCACTATCGGAGATTGGATAGATGATTCCTGCATCTAGCAATTTCTTTACTTCATCTCTGACTACAGTGCTTAGGATGGGGTTCAGTCTCCTCTGATGCTCTCTAGAGGTTTTAGAGTCTTCCTCTATTGTAATTCAATGCATACAGATCGAAAGGCTTATACCTTTTAGATCGCTTATGTTATAGCCTAACGCGGTGGGGTACTTCTTTAGGACTTCTAATAGCTTTTCGGTTTCTGGTTGTCCTAAGTCGGCGTTGACTATCACTGGTCTTTTTAGTTCATCGTCTAGGAATTCATATCTAAGGTTTTTGGGTAGTGTTTTAAGTTCTAAAGATGGGTTCTTCGGACCTGGCATATGGTTTGGAGTCAGTGCTAAGCTTTCGCTTAGGTTGTCGTCTTTATACGGTTTACGCCAATCATCGTCTTCAGAAATATCGGGTATTTGAATCTTTATGATTTCTGAATACGTGGTCTCTTCATTTTCAAGTTCTCTTATGCATTCGTCAATTTCGTCTACTAAATAGCAGGTATCGTCTATGGCTGGTGCTTGTAAGAACTTGGTGAGAAT
Organism: Lathyrus sativus; assembly: GCA_963859935.3. NCBI lineage: Eukaryota > Viridiplantae > Streptophyta > Magnoliopsida > Fabales > Fabaceae > Lathyrus > Lathyrus sativus. The sequence continues at coordinate 41,858 of CAWUDS030005426.1, read as the reverse complement.
GAACTCTATCTTTTCTTCTCCTACTTCGAATGTTAGCCTTCCTTTCTTCACATCTATAATAGCTCCGGCTGTAGCTAGGAACGGTCTTCCTAGGATAATTAGGGTAACAGTGTCCTCCTTGATGTCCATGATTATGAAGTCGGTTGGGATATAGAATTGTCCTATGCGTACTGGAACATTTTCCAGTATTCCGACGGGGTATTTTACTGATCGGTCAGCTAATTGTACGGACATTTTGGTTGGTCTGAGGTCTCCCATATTCAGCTTTTTGCATATAGATAGAGGCATAACACTGATACTGGCTCCTAAATCGCATAGAGCTTTGTCTATTACGAACTTTCCTGTGACGCAGGGTATGAAGAAACTACCTGGGTCTTTTAATTTAAGAGGCATTCGGTTTTGAATAATAGCGCTACACTCTGCAGTAAGTGTAACTATTTCGTTATCCTCGATCTTTCTCTTATTTGACAGGATTTCTTTGAGAAATTTAGCGTATGACGACATTTGAGTTATCGCTTCTGTAAAAGGAATAGTGATATTCAACTGTTTAAGGAGCTCTACAAATTTCTTAAACTGTCCTGAAGTTTTGGAGTTTATTAATCTTTGAGGATAAGGAATAGGTGGTTTATATGGCGCTGGAGGTGCTTGAGTTTTTTCACTTGCGGTATCCTCCTTCTCGTTGTCTTCCTTCTTCTCTAACTCGGATTCCTTTTCTGCTTGTTCAGTTGGTTTTTGTTGCATGGCTGAGTTTTCGGTCCTCGGATCGATCGATTCGTCCAATTCTTTTCCGCTTCTTAATATGACAGCATTTTCTTGACCTTTTGGATTCTGTTCGGGTTGTCCAGGAAATGTGCCAGTGGGTGCGGCAGCAGAGGCTTGTTGTTGAGCCACTTGTGATATCTGTGTTTCTAACATTTTGTTGTGGGTGGCTAAAGCGTCTACTTTTCCGGTAAGCTGTTTAATTTGCTCGCTAGTGTGTATGTTTTGATTCAGGAATTCTTTGTTTGTTTGAGCTTGAGTAGCTATGAATTTTTCCATCATCAACTCGTGGTTTGATTTCCTAGGTGCAGTCTGAGCAGCGGCTGGTTTCTGATATCCTGGCGGAGCAGTAGGCATTTGCAATGCATTATCGCTTTTGTAAGAAAAGTTTGGATGATTTCGCCAACCTGGGTTGTAAGTATTTGCGTAAGGATTTCCTTGAGCATAATTTACTTGGTCTGGTGGGATTCCGGCCAGCAATGGGCATTCGGGCGCATTATGAGTGGTGATTCCGCATAACTCGCAGTTTGGAGTTACGGCAGCGACGGTTGCAGTGGGGTTAACGGTCAGACTGTCAATCTTCTGTGCTAGAGCATCTACTTTAGCGTTGAACTTTTCAAGGCTGCTGATATCGTACATCCCACCTTTCCCTGTGGTTTTCTCTGTTGGAGTGCGTTCACCTCCCCATTGGCAGTGGTTCTTAGACATGTTTTCGATTAGTTGATAGGCTTCGTCGTATGGCTTATCCATAAGTGCACCGCCCGCGGCAGCGTCTATTGTCAATCTGGTATTGTATAAAAGCCCATTATAGAAAGTATGGATTGTCACCCAGTCTTCTAGACCATGGTGAGGACATGTTCTCATCATATCTTTGAATCGTTCCCATGCTTCGTAAAGAGATTCAGTATCTTTTTGTCGAAATCCGTTGATTTGAGCTCTAAGCATAGCAGTTTTGCTTGGCGGAAAATATCTCGCTAAGAAGACGTTCTTCAATTGTTCCCATGTCGTAATGGAGTTGGATGGTAAGGATTGTAACCATGTCCACGCTCTGTCTCTAAGAGAGAATGGGAAAAGACGAAGTCTTATCGCGTCTGGAGTTACTCCATTTGCTTTCACTGTGTCTGCGTATTGTACAAACTTCGTTAGATGTTCGTTTGGATCCTCAGTTGCATTTCCTGAGAATTGGTTTTGTTGTACAGCCAACAGCAATGATGGTTTTAGCTCAAAATCGTTTCGAGTAATAGCTGGGGCAGCAATGCTACTTCTAGGCTCCATCTGAGAGGGTGTAGCGTATGCCTTCAGCGGTTTGTTTGGAGGTCCTTCAACCATGTTTGATTCTTCTTCGGATTTGGGAATGGGAGTGAGAGGATCGGGAATGTTATGTTTGAGTTGGTACTCAATGATTCAGCTTCTTAGATGTAAGAAGCGCTCTAGTTCTGCGACTGAAGGTTTCAAGATATCGCCTTGTGGGCGATTACTTGGCATACAATCGACAGCACTAGTAAAGGAAAAATGAAAATAGTTAACCTAGTCTATACGGTATAACAGAAGGTTACACTATTGACTAAACGGGTCCCCGGTAACGGCGCCAAAAACTTGATCGCGACTTTCTATGTCTAATACAACCTAACTGCAAGTGCACAATATATCGCGTAGTAATAATAGATATCGATCCCACAGGGACTCGTAATCAAACTAGTGTTCTCGGGAGTTACTATGTTTAGCTAGGTAGATAATGTTTAAGGGAATAAGATTGTCACTAAAGGGAACTAAGAATGTTAATTAAATTATAATTGATTGAATCGATATGCAGTAATTATGTTCTTCGGGGATTTGACAAGTTACCGGTATACGAAATATTTTTCAGAGTTTATTTAAGCAGAAAATGGTGATCTGAAGACTCTCGCCTCACGATGGTTATTGACGCTAATCATAATTCTAAGGGCCAAACGTACGCTTTTGTGTCCCATTCGGGGTTAAAATTATTTTTTGGAAATCTCTAAGTTCTAATTCATTTTAAAGTGCTTTCGCTGTTATTAAAATGAATGACTAGTGTTTACTATTTGGTCTTGCCGCAACTTTCGCTTGTTGGTTCGTACCTTAATTAATTTCCCACTTTCGTGGCAAAACTACTTTTAAATAAGTTCTCGCTTTCGCGACAAAGTTTATTCAGTAAATTAATTTAAACACTCAGACCATAAACAACTTTTGAAAAAGACAATTTTCAACCGGTTATTATCAAATCCCTTCCGAATTATTATTACATATCGATTACTTTAATTTAGCCAGACATGGATTTGGGAAAGGTAAAACATAAATGAAAACAATAAATAATAGCATGCATCATAATAAAACTGGAATTACGATTAAAATGAGAAACCTGTAAATATTCCAATTGACCTTTGGGCAGATCCTCCACAAATGTTGGCAGGATTCTGGTCTTTGTGCCAATTGATCGTACAACGGAAATAAGAATTTCAGAAGAATGAAAGGAATGCAGAAAAAGAAAAGAGAAACAAATAAGAATATTAAAAACTGGAAAAGTTGCTCTGAAGATAAATTGGCAGCACTTCGTTGTCTGAATGCGGTCCTCTTCTGAGTTCCCCCTTCTTCCCCTTTTATAGAAATGGAATTCTAACGGTTATAACTTGAAGAAGGTGGACTTTGAGGCAGAATTATCAGGGAGTAGTGGTCCACTATTCGGGACTTGGAACTGCTTCTTTCACGTGCATTTGAAGTGGGGCGTTTTTGCCTGCATAACGGTCATCACAATGTGTGACGGTCGTCACCCGTGTGACGGTCGTCATGGAGCTGTGACGGTCGTCACAACAGCAAAATCTGCATTCTGCGTTTTTCCTGTTGTTTTCGTCCGGTTTTCGTCCATATTTCATCTGAGATTGCTTCTTTTCTTCATATTGCTTTGTTTAGACGTGATTATCAAATGCCTGTAAAACATCAGACAAATAACACAGAAATAACCCGAAATCGGATCGAAAACAGTTAAACTTCAGTTGAATTATGCATCAAAATATATATACGATTTCGTGTTATCAATAGTCGTGGAATAATTCATTTGAAATCAACATCGTTTTTCGCATCAACACTTGATACTTTCCATAAACATTAACGCACAACTTTTGTATCATCGTAACCCTAATCACATACCTCTTTGACAGCACAACCCTTGTATTGTCATAAACCCTAATGCAACAATTTCATACCGTCAAAACGCCATGATCGAAAATTCAGTATGATTGATCGACATGACATTGCTTCACCATACTAATGTCAGATTACGAAGCAAATAAACATGGATTGCTTAAACGAATAACAATTATTACGTGATTGAATGGAAAAAATAGAAATAGTAGATCTAATATACCATCTTTGCATCATAGTTAATTATATCACATATAAAAATATGATCGATCATATTTGTGTAACTTAAGGACGATCAATATATCACTGCTTTACCATACTAATGTTGGATTCCGAAGTATAGTCAATATTGACCATCCAAATCATACACAATCGGATGCCAAAATTCAATTACTCGATTATAATTAATTTATTCTGTGTTTTAATCGAATTAAAACATAAAGGCAAAAAATAAACAATTATCAGATGTATGGTTTCGTAAGTGGCTCTGATACCACTTAAGGAAAATCACAATCCAAAACGCAGCAGAAAATAAAATTTTTCCCTTTAGTGATCCTTACGAATGGTCATAATCAGTGATATAATGGTTACTTCTTATGGTGATGAAACCTTTGATTCTAAATCTAAGGAGTGATCACGAGCGATGTATGATAAACAATGCCTCTAGTCAGTCCACACGAACAGATTCCTTAAGTCTCAGTGCTAGCTGTTACAATTGAAGGCTTTGAGTGAGAGAGAAAAGGAGAGAATTACGACAAGAGTTTCACCAACTGAATTTCATCATGTTCAGAAAACTTCTATACAAAGGTTGTATTTATAGAACCAGTTATGTGGGATGCAATCTAAAAAGTCCAACTTAAGTGCACCATATAATAATAATAGGCTAAATACCCTTTTTGGTCCCTTAACTATACCCTTAGGTTCAGATTGGCCCCTTAATTATTTTTTATGTCAGATTGATCCCTTGACTCTTTAAAATGTGTCATATTGGTCATTTTCTTCTAATTAGCGATGAAAAAAAAATCTAAAATCTGTCGCTAATTAGATAAAAATGACCAATATGACACGTTTTAAATAGTTAAGGGATCAATCTGACACAAAAATAATTAAGGGACCAATCTGAACCTAAGGATAAAGTTAAGGGACCAAAAAGGGTATTTTGCCATAATAATAATAATAATAATAATAATAACCATCATTATAATAAACATATTTTATTATTATTATATTTAACAACTATTATAATAATAATAATAATATTAACTCTTATTATTATATTATACGATGTTGCATATTTTACTTAAGTACACAGTACCTTAGGGTGTTCCATAATTCTCTCAAGTATATTGTACCTTACAATGTTCCTTATTTATTCTATCTCTCATGAATCTGTCCTTATGTGTGTGACCATGTACGTTCTTGTGACATTGATAATTATATTAAATCATATATTTAATATAATAAACAATGAGCGGTATCTAATAGCACATCACTGCAACCTAAGTCACAAAAATGTCATGTGATCTAACAAAGTCTTTTGTGACAGTATTTGTGTGTACAATTATCCTTTTTTCCTTATGTCTATATTGAACACGAGGCATATACTGTGCCATCCTTGTCCAGTTCAATATTGGACCCTTAGACATTTATCCTGTTATGCAGGATGGACAAATTCCATTTAGGTCACTCATGTTCCTCAACATGCTTTGTGGAGTACTCATCAACTGTCTTTATGGTCATCCAATTACAGACAACGTTAGATCAATAATAAAGTACTCGACTCTACATCTAGGATTCTTAGTGGTTTTAGATCGAAGGGTGGTATATACCAATATCACCATGAGAGTAACTTATGACACTTTGCATAACATTCTATGTAGTACTCTCATAGCGGGTCAATCCAGTATAAATATTACTCCTAATATTCATACCTATGTTAAGACTTGATAAATCCTTATCCATGATCCATGAGATGTGATCATAAGTCTATCTACATAATAGTCTTAATGCTTTAAGGTTATCCAACTTCACAGTAAAGCTCGACTATAGATACTTTAAGAATAATATCCTTATGTTTAATGGGATCTCTTGATTAAGTCACACTTAATATTTCATTAAACGAACTACTTATTCTAGGGACTTTATTATTCTGGGAAAACAACCATAATAAAGAAATACCTTTTATTAATAATAAGTAATTCGATACAAGTACCAAAAGTATTGGCCTCTAGGACTTATACCAACAGATAATTCCCACATATGGTTTTTGGTTGAACCATTATCAATCTTATCAAAGAGATTTTCAAATATCTTATGGAGGTTGCATTTTGATTTTATCTTCATCATTGAAGTGGTGATAATTCATCTCCATATTATTTTCTAGTCCAACTCTTATTTTGTAAGTTATTCATTTTCTTCTCGATTCTTCTTTGTGTTTTAGGGTAGTTCTTGAATAATCATTTGAAAAAATACTGATTTCAATCATGGAAAAGGTACTTAATCTTGAACCTTCATATTTGTTTCAAATCATGAGGGTATATGTGTAGTATATTGCATGTATTAGATTAAAATGGATGAGGAATGCAAACAAGTCGTCCAACTGTAATGACAGCTAAACCTAACAATGAAGGGGTTGATGAAAAGGAAGTTCTTAAATTATTTAAAGTCGAGATGATATATCATATATCTAATATTGGTGTATAATGGTGGTATGGCCATTGTGAGAAATGAGAAGAACTAGTTGATATCAACTTTTACATTTATCAGATGGAGAATATTCATACATTAAAGGAAGATGAACTAAAATACAAAGAATGATCACTTACAATTATCATTCGCGGACTAAATGTTTGAAAGATTGGTATGAGAAGCCTTATGTTGTTTTTTTTCCGATGTGTACTTAAGTTACAAAAAAAGAATATATAGATCCAAAAAATTGATAGAAGACTACTTTCACCCGCCCATTCAAAGTTTTTGCTTATTGAAGAATGTCATTTTTTTTTGCAACATCGCAACTACTTCTCAAAGGTGTATGATTTATATTTTTTTTTATCATGATTGAAAATTACATATAAGTGTTTATGGACTAATTTTATGTTCTTGGTAAAACATGTGACACTTGCCTTGCTTGTTTGAATGTAATTTTAGAGATGTATTGAAACCAATTTTTTTTTTAATTAAAAAAAAAAGTCATTTTATGGTTATTGAAAAATTGTCATAATACATAAAATCTCTTCGAAAGGCATTTGGTAAAACAAGTGACACTTTTCAACGTCTAGTCACTAAGGATGGCACCTTCAAATTTTCCTTTAAGAACTAGCTTTTAACATAGGTTCAACTCACAAGTTTAATTTACAACCTCTTACATCAAGCTTTTATCACATGCTAACATATAACCTTTATATATTGCAAGTTTGTGAGAATAACACCATCTTAATTTTACAATAAAAATTAAAATTACAACAATGACTACACAAATTACTATTTAGTAGTTACTTTCTCAACACTAAAAATATATGAAGTATTTATAAAAATTATGAAAACAAAGTGAAAGTAGAAGAGAAGGTGTTTTTTTAGATTTATTATGTAATTTCAAATGAGCATATGACCTTATTTTATGGTAGAGAAATCCTTGAAATTTACGACAACAAAAAAAAGGAAACTTTGAAAAATGCCCAAAACTAGTCCTTAATTTATTATGAGAAGGTTATAATGAGATATGAATAGGAAAATTAGGAAAGTTTTGCCCAAATCCGATCTATATTCAATTAGACTCAAATCATAATCAATTACTCAAGAAATACCACATAATTGAGTACACCACCACCATAATCAATTAGAGATTCAAACACTTCATAATCGATTATCAATGAGCCTCAATCGATTATGCTTCTGCAAAAAAGAAATTTGGCTTTTCCAAGAGTTTTTTAAGAAGATTTTTTAAAGAAATAAATTTTAAAAAACATTTTTAATGAGCGTGTATATATTTTCAATACTTAGATAGCTGTACACCATTTTTACATTTTGATCCTTAACTAATATTAAAATATTTAAGCTTTAGATCATAAGTGTGCTTTAATAGTAGGTCAATTTTTTTATGATATTCATAAAGTCTTATCTTTGTTGATTCAATTATTAGAAACTATGTTTCACTCTTTTTAATTTAGGTCAATTCTATGATAATGTTGATTATGTTTGATCTTATTGAGTTAATCATCAAAATATGCTTTATATTTATGTAGCTGTTATTGTATGTAAATTCGATCAATGGAAGAAAACTGTCCCAAACACCACCTTACTCTAAGACATAAGCTCTCAATAAGTCTTCCAGAGACTGTATAGTTCTCTTAGTCTAACCGTATGTTTGCAGATGATAAGCAGAACTTAACCTCAGCTTAGTACTCAAATTCTCCTAACAACTCTCCCAAAACCCGAACGTGAATCTAGGGTCTCTGTCGAACACAATACTCGACGAAATACCATGAAAGTCCACAATCACAACAATATAAATCTCATCCAACTTTTGCAATGAAAAAATGATCTTAATCGAGATAAAATACGCCTATTTAGTTGGTCTGTCCACAATCACTCAAATTGCGTCAAATCCTCTATGAGTATTTAGCAACTAGTCACAAGATCCATCAAGATATTGTCTCGCTTTCATTTAACAATATCCAATGGTTGTATCAGTCCATATGGATTTTGATGCTCAATAATCTTATTAAGAAAACCACTAGTCAACTTCAACATGCCCAATTTCATACTATCAGTAGTCACCTTGCACACAAAGCTCAAGTCTTTAAATTGCTCGATTAAATCCAACTCTCTAGCCATCAACACTGACATATTTATTCATCAACAACAAACAATTTACAGTGATCATGGGGGATTTATTTCAAATTCCATTTGGTCACCAAATTAACACAAAGAAACAAATTTATTTATCGGTCGGTGCCAATAGGGTTTTGCCCAAATCCTATTTGGCAAACATATTAGAGAAAGAAAAACATACGCGTAATACAACTCGCATCGCGACCCTCGCTACTGCTCGCTACCCTCACTTTCGCGAGCCCATTACAGAATATAAACCATGGATTTTCGCTACAGGTTCGCTAATGCTCGTTTCGCGACCTTTGCTCTGTGAACTATAGTTTGCATCGCGAACTCTCCAGGACAGCAAACCAGAAAAGTACAATTTTTGCAGTTTGGAGGTCTTCCGAACCTCCGAATTCGATTCCGTAAAAAGTCTCAGTCCCAGAATTCAAAATACTACCATTATGTAACAGTTATACCAGTCTATAACACATTTATAGAGATCCTAACATCATACATACATCATATAATCATCAATTTATATATATATATATATATATATATATATATATATATATATATTCAACACATGATTCATAAACCACAGGGTCAATAAATAAGATACGAAAAATCTTTATCATCAACAAACCAACACAACACAACATAATCATACAACATCAAGATCAATGAGTTCATCAATTTCATCAATAATCATTATAATCAACAACAATCTGAACCCTAAATCTACCATTCCTCACATCATTCATAATTGGCACTAATTGTTGCACCCCAAAATTTGCTCAACCTTTTCTTACCTGGTTTATGTTTCATTGCATTGTCATTTGCATTGTTACATCATGTACATAGTTCAATCACTGGCATATCATAGCATAGCATGCATCCAACAGGGGATCAAGTGTGATTCTTATCAAAAGAGCCTAGAAAGAGGTCTTATCCAAGTATGAGAAGTCATCCAGGCCATCAAGAAGTGATTTGAAGTCTTGAGAAGTTTGAGTGCCTACATGTGGGTTTTGCTCCTATCTTGAGGAATATTGAGAATCATCAGTGGGATGTGAAACATGGAATGTGAATTTGAGGTGTGTATGGATCTCATGGAATGCCTAGAGGGCCCTATTGAAGCTGAGACAAGTCATTGATTCAAGTACAAGAGCCACAGTTGAGGTGCAGTCAAATAAGGTTTCATTTGGGTCAATCCTAGGTCAATTGAGTAATTGAAGAGCATCAAAGCCTACTTTGAGGTCATGGGGTTCATGGAATGGTATGTTGATACATGTGTGGTGTTGTGCCAAGATCAAGCAAAGAAGAATCAAGAATGTGGGAAGTTGCTAAATTAGGGTTTCAGTGTAAAATCCCCTGTTTAGTGCCTAACTTCAAATCCACATAAATCAAAATAAAAGTTTCAAATGGATCTTTGGCCAACATGAAACTTGTAGAGCATATCAATACCTTTAATTTGAGTACTAGAAGTCCTCAAGAGGATTTATAGAACTCAAGTTATGGTCCAGACAAGTTACAGGTCACCAGATGAATGTGAAATTTATCTGTGAAAGTCACTTGACTTCCAAGCAACTTTTTCCCTTCAAGGAGTTTTCAAATGGATTTTGGGTGAACATGAAAGTTGTTCCTCTTGATCTTAGCTTTCCAAAAAGGTATAGAACATCTCATTCTGATTTATGGAGCTCAAGTTATGATCTTTGCAAGCCAGGGGTATTTTGGAAAAGTGAGATTATAGGTCACTTTGGATTATAGGTCCATAACTCCAACTTGCAAGCTTCAAATGGAAATTTGTTCAACATGGAACTTGTTTAAAATGATGTTTTGTGTGCAACCAAGTTGTCATGAGGGTTTGGTTTGGCTTGTAACACAAATTCACTTGAAATGGCTTTGAAAGAAGGAGAGAAAAATACACATTAAAAGGCCAAAAATTGGCATTTCTTGATTTAGGGTCAAACAAGGTCATGTTATATATCATTTTGATCAGAAATAACACTTTAAGAGTGATGGCAATAGCACATTTGGAATTTGGGGTCAATTTCACATGGTTCCATTTTGTAACTTAAGATGGAAGTAACATATCCAATCCACTCCATAAGATCAGAAACAAGGAAGATACACATCCCATTCAATTCTAAATGTCCTGAGATGAGAAATTCAAGTGAATTTAAGCTGTGGAACAAAGCAAAACACGAGCTGCACATATGAGATTTTCAAGGAGAATGAGAAATTCAATTTCTCATTCTGTTAGCTCCAGAAAGTTCTAGATGCTTCTAACCATTTCTATATATCAAGTGCAATGCATTCAGGCCATTTTTTGGGCAAGAGTTGAAGAGGAACCAGAGCAAGCAAGTTGAAATTGCATAGTTGCATCAAGAATCGGTTTTGGAGATTAAGGGGATTTCAAAGCAAATTGATTATTTCAGAAGCTCGAGGAAGTGTTCTTGATTGATTCTGGAGAAGATTGAAAGCTAATTCAAGCAAAATCACCTTCTGTTCATCCCTCAAAACCAGGTTTTCATTTTTCAACTTTTGCTCTAACTTATAGGTAGTTGCATATAAATGATCATGTGGATAGGTTATTGACACTAGTTAGATGGATTTCAGTACAAAATTGGAGTGTTTAGAGACAAAACTAAGTGCAATACAATTTCTGTTGAGAGGAAGATCTTTGGATTCTTGGCGTAGAAATCATGTTTAGATAGGTAGAACTCATCTCTGAAGCGTGTAGTTCATGTTAGGATCATTAGTTTTAGGTTTCGTGACAATCAAGAATGAGGTGGTTTCTGAAACTTGGATCGTATTTTGAGATGGAGCAAGAATCAACGATTTTTAAGGGCATAATTGGACTCAGGATGAAATTTCAAGTAGGATTGAGTGTTAAGTTTTGTTGTTTGATGAAATTTGGTGATGACCTAGCCGGAGGTGACGGTGGCGGAAAGCTCAGGCCACCGTCCCAGTCCTTCCCTCTCTTTTTTTAAAATTTGGAGAAGATGAACATCATGCGTTGGATGAGAGTTGACTCTTGACCAAATACCAAACCCACGGCCAGGATTTCGTTTCAATTTCTGAAGAGTTGAGTTTAGATTGAAACTCACCTTTCACTTAATAGTAATTGGATGGGCCTTAGTCATTGCTTTCTCTTCACACCCTGCTTTAGGCCCATGAGGGAATATGAACGTAGAAACCTTACTATTCAGCACAAACATTTCTCCAATTTCCATTCATTTTCTGGTTTCTTTTTAATCTCGCTTGGGCCTAGTTACTCATTTGATACGCGCACCCCCCTTGGGCCCATGTCTGGAGAACACTCATATAATAATTGCTATATACCACGCACATTTATCATTTTTGTATTGTTTTTCTTTTATTTTGTCATTTTCATATAGGTTAGAAATAAAATCACAACAAATAGAAAATTAATCTTTTTTAGGTGAGACTTTTTCCCCTGGACTCTTTAAAGAGTGTAGAATTTTCTAGGATTAAAAGATAATTAATTCATGCATTTTATATTTTAATTGCATTTTTGTATTTTTATTTGGTTTTAAATTCATTTTGTTTGATGCTTGTTCTTGCTGATTTTAGTATGGGAGATTGGTGTAGAATTTTTAGGTAATTCTTTTTGGGTTATGTAGCTTAGAAATGCATGTACCCTTAGTATTTTTCTCATAATTTTGTGAGATAAATATAGGCTGTTTTGAACATTAAACAATAGGTGGTTTAGAATTAGGGTTTTAGGATAGTTCCCTTTGGTTTAGGAGTTAGTTTTAGCACTTAAAGAATGGTTAACCCCCTGGTTTTTGTATGGAGATATTCTTAATAGGTTTAGGAACCCTTAGAATTTTTTATAGGATTTTACAATCATTTTTAGTATTTTAATTAGATTTAGTTTTAAGACTAACATTTAGGAGTTTCTAACACACTAACTTGACTAGTTTAACTCAATAGTTCCCCTTTAGAATAAGTGTTGGTGCTCTTGCTTTTGGATAAAGATGAAGACCAATTGAAGATGCTTTGGAGAGCTTGAAGGAGCTTAAAGTTGAAGCCTTGTCCTTTGGTGGAGTGCTTGTTAGGAGCTTAGGAAAACTAGGGTTTTAGGAAGAACATTATATTAGTTTTGTTTCTTTCTTCAAACATGGAGTATATTGTTCATCTCCATTCAATCCAATGACATAAAGTCATCTTAAAGAAATCACATCTCTCCTTTGGAGGGATGAGTGGCATTCTTTAAGAGTAGAACTTTGAGGATGCCATTCTCTTATAATGTTAAGTCCTTAGTGGCTTCCTTTGGTTGTCATTAAGTTACTTAACATTCCAACTTGATCTTGTTAATTGATTCTCCTTTGGAGGTTGCTTGTTGAAGCTTGTTGAGAATGAAGTTTGTGCTTGTTGAAGCTATAAGCTTGTTGAAGCTAGGAGTGTTGCTTGTTGAAGCCAGTTGCTTGTTGAAGTTGTTTGCTTGTTGAAGCTGCTTGCTTGATGAAGTTGTTTGCTGGTTGAAGCTAGGTGTTTGTTAAAGCTTGTTGAAGTATGTTGAGTGTGAAGATAGAAGCTTGTTGAAGTTTGTTTGTTGGAGCTATTCATGAAGATGAAGGTTGTTGCTGTCAACTTTTTGCTGTTTAACCAATTGTTTCTGTCAGAGTTGCTGCTTGTGCTGTTTGCTGTAGGAGTTTGATGCTGCTGCTTGGGCTGCCTCCTCTGCTTTGGGTTTTGTTTTCTGTATTGTTTGTTGGCTTGTGCAGCTTGCCCCCTAGGTTTGAATTGAATGTTGATTCACTTTGCCTGTTGTTTTCCCAGGTTCGAGGTAGAGCAGGACTCCCTTGCCTCGCTTGTATTGCTGCATTGCATGCATTTTACTGTATTTGCTTGCTTTCTTTTCTGTTTATCCCCTAGTATCTCTGATTTCCTCTGTGCAGGAGAGAATTATGACATACATTAGGATTCTTATCCATGCATGACAACATTAGGTTAGTTTTTATTCCCTTTTCAACCCTAGGCTTTTTAGAGCTTCTTTCTCTTCTTATCTCAAAACAACTCAAAAATACAGTAATAAGGTTAATCGATGTCGTACGTTACGAGCCTTAAGATATTTGAGAAAGGGTTGCTGGAGAGCTTCTTTCCAGTAGTCTGGCTGCTTAGTGTGGCACCCTTTGGGTGACACGCGACGTAGTCACTCTCAAATCATAGTCTCTAGTGCGTCAGAGATTGCAAACAAACTAAAAAACACTTCTTTCGTAAAAGATTCAAAACAAACATCAAAGTGTCATTTTTGTCCGCTTGGACTCTTAATCAAGAAAAACCCTTTCATAAGGTAATAAAAAACAGTCAGACAAGCTTGTGTCTTCCGTAGCCCGAACTACGTTTGCTCTGATCTTTCATGCTGTATGAAAGTACGTAGGCATAGGATGTCGTATCCTAGCGAGCAACCTTCCCACCTTCATCCGTGGTTAGCCGAACTACGTAGACTCTGACTTTCCCATTGCACGAGGGAATACGTAGGCATAGAGCGGCGAAGCTCTATCGAGTCTCTTTTCTCTTTTCTTTCCTTTTGTCCCTTGACCTTTAGTGTAGATAGAGTAACAATCCGTACATGAAAATAAGCGTGGATCCCGTCGAGTACGGCGGACGTGAGGGGTGCTAATACCTTCCCCTTGCGTAATCGACTCTCGAATCCAGGGGTTTGGTTGCGATGACCATTCCTTTCCCCCTTTGCGTTAAGTTTACTCTGAGCGTTTCCTTTCCCCCCGTTGGGATAAATAACGCACGGTGGCGACTCTTCTGTCATAGCCGACGCTGATTTTTGCAGTAGCGACACTAATTACCCACTATTCATCATAATATCCCTTAGAAAATCATAACCCCACTCTTACCTTGTAATTGAGCTTTCTAAACCTTCATAAATGATGGTTCCCTCTTCTTCTTCTTCAACCCTAGCCTTTCTTCCGTTTTTCTCAAATATTATGATTGTACAAAATGACTTCTCTTTCCTTGTTTTACTTGTTTAACCTTAGGACCCTTCCTATGGTTTATCTCTTATGCCCTCACTTACTCCTCTAACTCTCTATTATGTCCTCAACATTCTCTCAATTGCCAATTCTGCCCCTTCATCTTATTTTCGCTTTAATATTCTTATTTTATTATTATAATTATTATAATTCCAATATTATTATTATTACTAATAATTTTACAACTAAAATAATACTAACATTATCTCTTAATAATATTACTGAATTATTACTAATATCACTTTATTAATCCTTCTCACCACACCACCCATTTCTAAAAAAATTAGCCACACACCCCTCACCCTTGAGGTCATTAACATTAAGGTCACCACCCCTTACCGGAGGGTATCCCAAACACAACAAAGCACACATAATCACATTTATACACACAACTTCAAGAAATTAAATTACGAAAAATAATTTAAAATAAAATGGGGCGGTACAGTGTAGGTTCTGACTTTCTTTGATTCTTATCTTGCTTCGACCCATGTTGGCTTTGTATGATGATTAATGATGTTGATTATGGATTTAAGATATGTTTGCTTGTGCATCTCTTTGATTGTACTTGCCTATCTTCTCCAAATTTAATGTATGAATCCTTTGAGCATGATTTGTGATGATTGGAATATGTGTGTTAATTGTTTGCTTTGTCCATTTTGATTGTCTTGATTCATAAATGATAAACATGCTTTGACTTTAGCATTGGTGTATGTCACCTAAGAATTGATTGTTGAATTTCTTACCTCTTGTGATGTTTGAGTTGACTACTTGATACCTTGATATTTATTATCTTCATCTCTTTTCTCTTCATTTGAGCTTTGAATACTTGGTGTTGTTTATGATTGAGTTGTTTAATGTTCACTTGTGTTTGTTTATATACTCCCTTAAGGCTCCTAGTCCAAATTAATTTTTGATTAAACTTGGAGTAGGATAGAAATTAGGCTCTCAATCCTTTGCATGAAAACATTAAGTTAGATCCCTTTCAACCTCAACCTTAGGTCCATCTCTTTGTATAACGACATTAGGTAAACTTATCTTTCTCATCCTCAACTATAAGACTATTTGGCATGATAATATCTAGGTGAGTTCCCTTAGATTTTTATTTTCCCTTTGAGTCTTTATTCTCCCTCTCAAATAAAATAAAAATATATAATAAATACGATGAGTGTTGTATGTTACGAGCCTTAAGTACATGGGAAATGATAAGCGGGAGCTCTTCTTACCTTGTCTAGAGTGCTTTGTATACATCCCATCTTGGGTCGATCTTGCAAAGTATTCAATCTTATGTCATAGACTTTAGTGCAATACACATCATAAACAAAGTCAAAATACTTCTATTAAAATCTTTGAAAAAATTCAAATCATTTTTCCTTCGGGATTTCCCTTCAAACCTTTTCAGAAAGGCGATGTTATTTCCGTTCTACCGTAAACAGGCCTCGACCCTAGCTGCTGAAATGCGAATTTAGCATCGCTTATAAAAGACACTAAGCCATTTGTGGTAGGCCGAACTACGAATGCTCTGATTTCTTCATTCTCGTCTGAATGAAGATACGTAGGCACAAGACGGTGAAGTCTTGGTGAGCATTATCCCCCTTTTACCCGTAGTCCTCTGAACTATGTCGACTATGATTTTCCCATTGAACGAGAGAATACGTAGGCCTAGGACAACAAAGTCCTATCGAGTGTCATTTTTTTTCTCCCTTTTCGTTTCCGTTTTCCGTCAATAAGTAGGCCTTAGATATACACACCATTTGATTAGAACAACAAGAGTGGATCTCGTTGAGTACAACAGACGCGAGGGGGTGCTAATACCTTTCTCTCACATAATCGACTCCCGAACCCAGAATTTGGTTGTGAGACCTTGTCTTTTCCATTTTCGAGGTTTCTTAGATCGTTTTCTTTCTCCTGTTGGGATAAATAATGTTCGACGGCGACTCCGTTTTTTTGTCGGTTGTTTTTCGCATTGCGATAGCTGGCGACTATATTGAGGACTCTAGTTCCCTATGTTAGTCAATCCTAACGCTTGTCTGTTTCTATTTTATTGGGTGGTTATGTTTGTGCTTTTATTTACTTTATATGTTGTATATTATTGCATTTACTTACATTTTATTGCATCTGTTTATCACTGCCATTTTGTTCTGGTCTGCTGCTGTGCTATTGGGTGGGATGGTTCTATGAGAGATAAGCCCACTACCCAGGCTTGAGTGCATACATAGGATTAGAGTGGATAGTCTTGTGGCTTGCTTGCGTCTTGTTACATTTATTTGACACGAGACCCACATTCAGATGAGGTTTTCTTGGGAGATATTTTATCCTGCATGTTTTATGCATATGACAAGGTATTCCCATCGAAAGCTTATGACTCTGGAGACCGTTCATGGGAAATCAGTTGAGGTCTCTTTGTGAAGTGATAATGCCAAACTAGAAATGGTAAATGTATTATCATTTCTTGACCTAAGAGCCCGTGAGACTAAGGACCTTCTAGGATGCCTTGTCCAAGACTAGGATCCATATGTGAGAGGGGATAAGTTTTGCAGGAAACCATGACTTTCAACCTACCCAGTTTTCTGGTTTTCTTATCTTTGTGAACTTTTGAACCTGGTATTCTAGTATTCTGGTATTCTCGTCAGAGCAGATCTTTAAACTTATACCGTCAGCAACACAACAATTATTCAAAATTTGCGGTGACCTTGATCCCATGTTTGCATACATAACATCATAACTGAATCCTAACACTCATGTTTGTTTATTTCCAGTTTTTGTATCTTATCCTTGATTCTAGTTGTTGAAGATCTTCAGAGATAGACACTAGCTGTTGTACCCCAAAATTTGACCAACCATTTCTTGTACTTGGCTTATGTTTCTTTGCATTTTCACATTTTTGCATGTCATAGCATTTGTTCTTGAGCCAGGGGATCGAGGTTTTCCTGTGGCTCAGGGTTCCTTTTGTTGCAAGAGACCGAACAACGAGCATCAGAGGCTTCGGCATTTATTTTGCCCAACAATCGAGCGGTCGATTTTATTTTATTTTGCAGGATATTTTCAGATCAAGAGACAGCGTTCAGGCTATCTCAAGAATTCTCATGGTTGTAGTATTCAAGAGCAAGTCTCAGAGGCTGAACGGGGCTTAGAACGGATGAAAACGGGCAAATGTGCAGATTTCCCTCCGAAAGACGCCAAAATTCAAATTTTTAAGGTGTTAACCGATTAACCAACTGGTTAACCGAATAACCAAGTCAAAATCAGGTTAAATTTGAATTTTTGAATTTGTTAATCGATTAACCCATATGGTTAACCGATTAACCAAGGCAAATTTTTCCTTGGCACGTGAATTTTCAATGGAATTCACTTTGGGGTCCATTTTGATCACTTGAGAAATTGATTTTACACCAGAAGAAGGATCTAGAACCACTTTGAATTTTGATTAACTTTCAAATTAATTCAAATTCCCTCCAATTTCCCATTCCAATTTTCACAAACCACACTCCAAACCACATTTGGATCCTAACCAAGAGCATATTTAAATGATTTGATCCAAACCTCACTGTTGCACCCCAAAATTTGACCAACAGTTATTTATGCATTGAGTGTTTGAAAGTTGATACCTTCATCAGAAAGTTCAAGAAATCCTCAGAGGAATTGGTTGAAACCAGGGTTGTGTGCTTCATAGCTTGAGAGTTGTGGGTGCTCCTCAGATGATTCTGAGACTTTGAGAATGAACTTGATGTTTTGAGAAAGCCTATGAGATGTCTTGATAGCCATCATGAAGCCCAGAGAGGTCATTATGCAAGAATTCAGAAGATTCAACCATGAATGGTAGAATTAGGGTTTTGACTGGGTCAACCCTAGATCAGCTGAAAATTTGGAGAAGGTTGAGACCTAACCCAAGGGCCATGAGATCATGGAATGATGCATGTAGATGTTATAAAGATGATTCCTAAGCCAACTCATCATGATTGAGGAGTTTGAGAAGTTTCAAGTCAGGGTTTCCAAGGATTGTCAGTGAAAAACCCTAGTTGGACCCCTATCTTCCAGGCAGTTTTAGCTCTAGATGTGATTGGTATCCCATCCTCCCCACAACATGAATGTTGTAGAGCTTGTTCTTAGCTTTAATTTGAGTGGTGGAAGTCCTTGATAGGAGTTGCAGAGCTCAAGTTATGGTTTTGACAAATTACAGGTCAGATGAGGTGTGTGAATCTGGGTCCTTGAAAGTCACCCAACTTGCAGACAACTTTTGCCCTAGTAGGATGATTCCTATGATCTCTTGGTCAACATGAATGTTGGAGGGCATCTTCTTAGCTTAAATTTGAGTGGTATAAGTCCTTGATAGGATTTGTAGAACTCAACTTATGGTTTGAACAAGGCAGGGGTATTTTGGTCATTTGTCAGTTATAGGTCATTTTAAGCAAAGGCCATATCTCCTAGTTCCAAGCCTCAAATGGAAAAACTCAAAACATTAAAGTTGTTCAAAATGTGATTTTAAGTCTAGAAATAAGGTCATGAATTGTTGGAAAAGCTCATAGCATGGATTTGCATGATTGGTTAAAAATGAACTAAAAATGGCTTATAAGTTTAAAAAGTTGAAAATGAAAATTGGTTTGGAAGATCTAGGAATCCAAAATAGGTCATCCAATATATCATTTTGATTGGAAGCATCATTTTGAGAACATTGGTTTAAATAGAATTTTCATTTGAGGCTTTAAAATGGGACATGCTTTGGAAAATTGTTACTTGAATCTTAAGGCACCTTTGGAAATCTTAACACAAGGCAAGAAAAAGGCCTGATTTTCACTCATTCCTTCTCAATATCTCATGTAAGGGTATTTTGACACCAAATTGTAAGGCATAAGGCATGAGATGAGAGAAATTCAATGTGTCATCACATGAGATTTCAAGGACTTTCTAGATCATTCTAGATGGTCCTAGACTTTTCCAATGATGGTTATAAGAAGAGTGAATCATGGTGAGTATGAGGTTGGTCAAGGTTGAAGAATTCAGAGGAGAAAGAGAGAGAGAACTTGCCATTGAAGAGTTTCCTTCAAGATCAAGTAACTTGGGATTTCTTCCACTACAAGCTTTCTCCTCCAAAACCAGTGCAAACAGAAGGCTGTCCATCATCAAAGGATCATCTTGAAGCCCTTGCAAGCTCTGAATCAAGCCCTAGCTACACACACCATTGAACCTTAACAGGTTTCTTTCTTCCCACGAATCTCCTTATTTATGTGGTTTCCATTAATTCTTTAGGTGTAGGATTAATGTGCTAGGCTAGTTGATCCTTTCCCATGAGTTTGAGAGCTCTGTGTGAGGTTTCATGGCAGGTGCAAGATTCTTTAATCTCCAAGAGCAAGCTTTGTAGTGAGTTTTAGTTAGCATAGATTAGATTAGAATGGTTAGGGGAGTATAAAGAACAAGATTGGATCATTAAATTTGAGTTTTAGAAGAGTTGATTTCAGAGAAATATGGTGGTACCCGAGCTTTGAAGTTTTCTGTTTGAGTGATTCAAGGAGAATTAATAAAAACTACTCGTATAGCCTTGTTCCTCTTAATGAGTAGTCCATTTTCCCTTTTGGAATTTTTGAAGATCATCAAGTGTGGGGAGAGAACGAGCAAGAGGAAGAATCGTGCATGGGGGCTGCTTCTGAAAACCCTATAGAGTCATTTGGGACGATGGCCAAATGCCGTTGGATGAGTCCCCATAATTTGACTAATTCACCTCATCTAACGGCCCAGATTAATTAGCAAAAGCGGAGGGAATTTTAAAAATTGAAACGCTGCCGTTTCAATTAGTGAGCGCGTCTGGGCTTGATGGATCCAACTTGCTACGCGCACCCCCCCCATAATCAGCCCATCTGGAAATCAACTGGCGTGTCTTGCTTATCACACCCCCTCCCCTTTAATTGTTTTCTTTTATTTTTAATTCCTTTAATGTTTTCTTGTTCTTTAAAAATTCATAAAAAATGGAAAATTTAACATTTTTTAATTCTTGTTTTTTCTATATGTTAATAAACTTGTCTAGAAAAATATAAATAAATAAAATGTCCATTTTATTTTCTTTTCATATTTTTAATAGATTTTTCTTTTAAATAGCTTTTAAAATAGGATTAATCTTGTACATGATTTTGTAGAATTTGTTTTAGGACTTTCCTTTAGTCTTTTCAACTCATTCTTTTTTGTGTGATTAGATATTGAATCATAGTTCCCCATAGGATTTAATTCTTGATTTTTAGATTAAAATTTGATTAGATTAATTAGGTTAGCATTAGGGTGCCTAATTAGGGTTTATGTTATGCATAGGTAAGGAAATTCATTTTCTTTAAATAGTTTTGTCTTGATTTTTGGGGAGGGGCATATGGGGATGTTATGGGTAGATGTTGTAGACCCTTGTGAATAATTGATAGATTTTTTCCCCTTGGTTTAGTATTTTTAGGTATTTTCTGAAGTTGCCTGATGATTTTGTCTGTCTTGTGGTTATCTGTTCATCTCTGGGGTTTATTTTGGGAATTTGTAGAGGGGCTTGTGTTGTCTTGAAGAGCTTGTTGAAGAGCATGATGGAAGATAAGATTGAAGATCAAGACCCAGAGACCCAGAGCTTGGCTTATTCCCTGTCTGTGAGGTTTGAGATCCTGAAGTTTGAAGGAAGTTCATGGTACTTTCCTGAGGAAGGCACTATGAATGACTTTCATGCTTTCTTCTCACCTCTTTCTTAAGTATCCAATGATGTTGGAGCCAACTTGTGAGTTTAGTTTCTCCTGAGGAGGAATGTAAACTGATCACATGTTGTTGAGCCACATGGGATACAATTCCTAAGTGGAAGCCTCCTAGTACTTTCCTGAGGAAGGTCCTATGGGTCTATTCACTTAGTTCCATTAGTTTATCTAGGATTTCTCAAGTATCCAATGATGTTGGAGCCAACTTGTGAGTTTAGTTTCTCCTGAGGAGGAATGTAAACTGATCACAGTTGTTGAGCCACATAGGATACAACTCCTAAGTGGAAGCCTCCTAGTACTTTCCTGAGGAAGGTCCTATGAGTCTGTTCATTTAGTTCCACTAGTTCAGATAGGATTTCCTAAGTATCCAGTGATGTTGGAGCCAACTTGTGAGTTTAGTTTCTCCTGAGGAGGAATGTAAACTGATCACAGTGGTTGAGCCACATAGGATATGGCTCCTGAGTATACACCTCCTAGTGCTTTCCTGAGGAAGACACTATGAGTCTGCCTACTTAGCTCCCTTTCTTTGGTAAGCTTGTTCTGAAGCTTGAAGACTGGGATTGTTTTCTTTTGGTTAGGTTTTGCTTTAGGGCTTGGCTTAGATTTGATTCAAGATTCTGTGTTAGGGTTAGGATTAGAGAGTAGATGATTCTTTCTCATGCATGTGTTTTGTTTGCCTGATGGCATTTCATTTCCTTTATCTGTATATTGCTTGATAGCATGTTGTTTATCTTCAGTATGATTACTGTTATTTCATGACTGGCTTGAGGTCGAGACGAGCTTGTGGAGGCTGAAGCCCCACACACATTTCCTCCCTCACTTGCATTGCATGCATTTTACTGTTAAAGCTGATGCTTTTGTCTGTTTTGGTGTATCATTGACATGATCCCTTAGGACTCTCCTTTCCTCTGATGAGGATTTGATGATAGACTTTTAGGTTGAAACCTATGCATGACAACATCTAGGAGTTCCCTGTTCAAACCTCAACCATAGGATGAATCCATGGCATGACAATAGTAGGACTTGATAGTCTCCCTCCTAGTTGGGCCCGTTCTCTTCTCATCTCAAAGCAGTTTAAGATACAGTAATCATGAATGATTTCTTTCGTACGTTACGAGCCTTAAGCTATCTGTGGTGGGATGTTTAGTATGGTACCCTTTGGGTGACATGCGACGCATTCACTCTCAGGTCATAGTCTCTAGTGCGGTTGAGATCTCAAACAATAAAAAACACTTCTTTCAGGAGATAACCCGTAGTTACCCGAACTACGTTTGCTCTGATCTTTCATACCAGATGAAAGTACGTAGGCATAGGATGCGATATCCTAGCGAGCAACCTTTCCCCCTTTTCCCGTAGTTAGGCGAACTACGTTGACTCTGATTTCTCATTCTCTGATGAGAATACGTAGGCATAAAGTGCGACGCTTTGCCGAGTCATTTTTCTTTTCTTTTTCAGCCAGCCTTGATAGGTAGATAGATTATAACCAACCCGTCCAAGTAAACAAACAAGCGAGGATCCCGTCGAGTACGACGGACGTGAGGGGTGCTAATACCTTCCCCTTGCGTAACCGACTCCCGAACCCAGACAATGGTTGCGATGACCTTGTCTTACCCTTTTTCGTCAGGTTTTTCCGATCGTTTCCTTTCCCGCTCTGAGGGATAAATAACGAAAGGTGGCGACTCTTCTGTCCTGCCGGCACCTTATTTTCGCGCAAGCGACACTCACACACACAATCCTCATAATTCCATTTCATTTTTCAGAATTCATACACTTTTGAATTTTGCTCTCAACTTTTCCATCTCCAAAACCTTCACTAAAGTTCTTCTCACCTTGAATTCTTTGATTCTCCATTGGAATCATTGAATTCTAGAGCTAAAACCTTCATCCTTCATCCTTATCATCTCCAATTCTCCATTCAAATTTCGTGCTATTTTGGATCGGAATTTTGAAGTTGATCTAGAGGAGCTTATTTGGATAATTCTTGCTTAATTTTGGTGGATCTTCATTTCTACTACAAGAACTCACTTGGATCTTGAAGTATTTCTGGATTTCTTGCTTGAATCTGTTCATTTCAAGTGAATCAACATTCACCAAAGCAAATCTCCGCTTTGTAGGTTAGAATTCTAGATCCGAATCTGTTTTTAAGCTTATTTGCATAATCATCATGTTGATCTTCATTTTCGATTGATTTTGTTGATGTTTGATCCATGTGATTCATGATCTTGTTATTTGAATGTGTTTACATGTTGTTAAATCACTGTTTTCTGGTGTTAATTTCGTGCATAATTGATCATATAATCATCTGGATTATTAGAGAAGTGATTAATTGCTGAAAAGTGCTTTTGAGCTGCTGTTTTCTGCTTCTGGTACAGTGTTAATCGGTTAACCAGATGCAGTGCAAACTAGTTAATCAATTAGCCAGTGCGAATATTCAAATTTTCAAACATTTTCAACTGGTTAATCGGTTAACCCCTGGTGTTAACCGATTAACACTGTGCCAGCAGGCCTGTTTTGCTGTTTTTCAAGGTTGTTTTGGTGTCATTTCACTTCGAATTCTCATGGATCAGTATGATGCATTAGGAGTGAGATGTGTTGGATATTGTGTCACTGTTCTTAATCGTTTAATCATGATTTCTTGGATACGCGTATTCGTTTTCCACTTGAATGCATACTCTTGTATATGTTGTTCAAAGTGATGAGTGTTCATTATTTACTTTGCTTGGGTATGAAGAATTATTTGGTTGAGATGTACTTATGGTGGCTGCTGTCCCACACTTTTTCCTCCCACTTTTCTTTGGTGATTGGTGGTCGATGGTCGTAGGAGCTCGCTTCTCCCATTTCATCTCACTTTTGCTTGAACTTGTTTAAATTCTTTTGTTTGCATTCTTCTTTTGTTTTGCATTTATTTATTTGCATTTAAGAGGTTGAGATGTGATTGTGGTGTTGCTGGACCACACTTTTTCCTCCCTTTTTTCTTTGTGTTGCATTTCATGTTTGCATCCCTTTCTACTTTCTCATTTGTGATTGATTTATTTTGTGTTTTCTTGGTTCCTTTGCCATGATCCCTTAGGATTCCCAGTCCCTTTGGGGAGTAGGAGAGACATTAAATGTTCAATCCAAGCATGCTAACATTAGGATAGATTTTCCCCTCTTAATCTCAATCATAGGAGCACATTGCATGATAATATTAGGGTTGAGTTAGTTTCCCTTTAGTTGTGTCTTCTCTCTTCTCATCTCAAAACTTCTTCAAAACATGTAATAAAGGATAATGATTGTTGTACGCTACGAGCCTTAAGAATTTGGGAAATGATGATTAGGGGGCCTCCTCTCATACCGTCTAGAGTGTTTAGTATATGTCCTTTGGACGATATGCGACGCATTCGCTCCTAAGTCATAGTCTTTAGTGCAACATGAATTACAAACACAATTCAACTCACTTCTTCATAAAAGTCAAAAATAAACATCAAACTTTTTTTATCCCTCGAGATTAATTGAAAATCATTTTCATAAAAAGAGTGTTGTTAACTCTTGGTTCTACCGCAAACAAGTAACGCCTAAGTCTCCAATGGTCGAGCAGCAATACACCTAACTGCTAGAACTAAGGTTTAACCCTACTCGGGTAAAACACTTGAACCAATCTGTGGTCGTGTCAGCCCGAACTACGTTTGCTCTGATTTCTCGTACCAGACGAGGATACATAGGCACAAGGTAGCGATGTCTTGGCGAGTAACCTTCCCCCACCTTCCCCGTAGTTTTCTAAACTACGTGGACTCTGACTTTCCCATTGCACGAGGGAATACGTAGGCATAGAGCGACGATGCTCTATCGAGTCTCTTTTCTTTTCTTTTGTCCCTACGGCTTGTAGCTTAGATAGATTAACACCCTTTAGATAGATAATGAGCGTGGATCCTGTCGAGTACGATGGACGTGAGGGGTGCTAACACCTTCCCCTTGTGTAACTGACTCCCGAACCCGAGATTTGGTTGCGATGACCTGTCTTTTCCCTTTTTTCGTAGGTTTTCTCTGATCGTTTCCTTTCCCTCTTTTTGGGATAAATAACAAACGGTGGCGACTCTTCTGTCTTTGCCGGCCCCTCTTTGCAGTGATGCGACAACTGGCGACTTTGCTGGGGACTTTTCCCATCCCCTATGCGAGTCAATCCTAACGCTTGTGTGTTTTATCTTTGGGTGTGTATATATGTGTTGCATTTTTACAATATTGCATTTGCATTTTACTTTCCAGCATTGTTATATATCATTGTTGCTATGCTGTTGGGTGGGAATGTGCCACTGTGAGATAAGCCAAAACCCAGGCTTGAGTGTACACATAACATTACAGTGGAGAGTAATAAGGACCTGTATGGAGGCATGCACTAGTCCTCACGAAATTCGCATTCAGACGAGGTTTTCTTTGAAGACATCGCATCCTGCTGGTCAAGACCGGGATGTTGGATCTGAAGACTGTCGACTCTGGAGACCGATCACTTAGAAGTCAGCTAAGTGAGGCCGCTTCGTTAGACTATGATGCCAAACTAGAAATGGTGAACGTATCATCATTTCTCAAAAGTCTGTGACGCTGATGACCGCATAGTGTTGCACCCTAAAATTTTCCCAACCGGTTTTCTTGTTATTGGCTTTTGTTTCGTTGCATTTAGCATTTCTGCATTGCATAACATTGTTCATTTAGTAGGGGATCGAGGTTTTCCTGTGGCTCAGAATTCATCTTCAGTGTAAGCAGTCAAAGCAACGAGTATCAGACGACATTTATTTTGCTCAGTGGTTAGGCGACCGATTTTATTTTGCAAGTTAACTTCAGAGAAGGATCAGCACTCAGGCTCATAACAAGCATCTTCACAGTAATAACGGTAAAAAATGAGGTTCAGCAGCTAAACAGAGCTCAAAACAGTTGAAACAGGGAAAACAAGCAGGTTTCCCTCCAAAAGGCGCCAGAATTCAAAATTTGAAGGTGTTAATCGGTTAACGCATATAGTTAACCGATTAACCAAAGGAAAACTAGCCCAGATTCAAAGTTTCAGAGGTGTTAACCGATTAACCTATATGGTTAACCGGTTAACCATAACAGATTTTGCCCTCTACGTGATTTTGCAAGCCAATTGCACATGAGGTCCAATTTTGATCACCTTGGAATTCAAATTTGCATGTGGGAAGGATCTAGAACACATTTAAATTTTAGATTTCCCTCCAAAATCCCATTCCACATTCCAAGCCTTGATTTCCAATCCAAATTCCAATCCTTGCTTTGGATCTCAAACCTAATTGGTATTTAAGTGATCCACTCCAAATCAACACATTCTAACCTTCATTATTCACTCTCACTTCAGATTTGAGCTCTCAATTCTCTCTCAAATTCTCCATTTCAAAAACCCACACTCAAAGCTCTTTTTCATTGGAATTCTTGATTCTTCATTGGAATTAATGGATTCTTGAGCATAATCCTCCATTTACCATCACCATTGAATCAATTTTCATCTTTAATTTTTGTGCAAGCTTGGATCTGAATCTGGAGTTGGATCTAGAAGTGATTATTTGAAGCTTTTTGACTCAAATTTGGTGGATCTTCATTCCTCTTGCAAGAATTGTTGTGGATCTTGAAGTTTTCCGAATTTCTAGCATTTGATCTACTCATATTCAGTTTGATCAACACTTAACGAAGAAAATCTCCGCTTCGAAGGTTGGAATTATCGATCCGATTTAATTATTTGAGCTTATCATGTTAATATTCATATTCGATTGAATTTTGTTGATTTCGATCCATTCAATTTGTGATGTGGCTGTGCAATTGTGTATCCATGCTGTTGGATATCTGTTTTCTGTTGTTAATTTCGTGCTTAATTGATAAGTTGATCTGTTGGAACTTTGGATAAACTGCTCTATTGCTAGAAGTGATTTTCTGCTGCTGTTTTTAGCTTCTGGTGCAGTGTTAATCGGTTAACCTATATGGTTAACTGGTTAACCATTTCAAATTTTCAAAATATTTTCAAACGTTAACAGTGTTAATCGATTAACGCATATGGTTAACCGATTAACCTGTTCAAAACTTCTGATTTTCCAAACTTTTTAGGGTGTTAACCGATTAACAGTATGTGTTAACCGATTAACACTGTGCCAGAATGTCATATTTGCTGTTTTGCTTGCTTGTTTGCATACCGGTTCGATTCGAATCATCACAGATCAGTGTGATGCATTAGGATTGATTTGTTTTGAATAATTGTCACTGCTTGTGGTTGATTAATCATGATTTTGTTGACATGTGTGATCATTTTTCAATTGCTTGCATGCTTGTATATGTGGTTCGAAGTGAGCATTTGTTTGCATGTTTATTTGCTTTCATCTCTTATTTTTCTCCACATGTTTGCATCATTCTTGCATTGCTGTTGAGGTCAAGACGCGCTTGTGGCGGCTTCTGCCCCACACATTTTTCCTCCCTCCCACCATTCTAAGTGTGCATTTTCATGTTTGCATTTTTCTACTTGTGATTGATCCTTCCTTTGTTCTTCTTGTGCTTTTTTGCCATGATCCCCATAAGATTCCTAGTCCCTCCATTTAGGATGGGAGTAGGAGAGACATTAGGCGCTCAATCTAAGTATGCTAACATTAGGGTAGATGTTTCCCCTTTTCATCCAAACTTTAGGACCACTTTGCATGACAACGTTAGGGCCGAGTTTCCCTTATACCTTCCGTGCGTCTCTCTTCTCATCTCCAAAATCATGCTAACTCATCTAATAAATGCAATAAACGTTGTGCGCTACGACCCTTAAGCTACATGGGGAATGATGAGTGAGGGGTCTCCTCTCGCTTGTCTAGGGTGTTTAGTATATGTCCCGTTTGGGGGTGATATACGATGCATTCGCCTCCATGTCATAGTCTTTAGTGCAACGTGAATCACAAACCGAATTAATTCACTTCACTAAAAAACACAAAACAAAATTCAAACCTTTTTCCTTTGGGATTAATCGGAACTCCTTTTTTCCAGAAAAGAGTATTGTTAAGCTTCGGTTCTACCGCAAACAGGCTTTGTCCCTAACTGCTGGAATGGAGGTTTAACTTTACTCGGTTAAAACACTTAATCAACCTGTGGTTTCGTGTCAGCCCGAACTATGTTTACTCTGATCTTTCATACCAGATGAAAGTATGTAAGCACAAGACGCGATATCTTGGCGAGCAACCTTCCCCTTTCTCCTCCGTAGTTAGCCGAACTACGTTGACTCTGACTTTCCCATTGCACGAGGGAATATGTAGGCACAGAGCGGCGATGCTCTTTTTGCCGAGTCTCTTTTCTTTTCTTTTTGTTCAGCAAGCCTGTAGTGTAGATAGTTTAAACGCACCCTTAGATAGACAACAAGCGTGGATCCCGTCGAGTACGACGGACATGAGGGGTTCTAATACCTTCCCCTTGTGTAACCGACTCCCGAATCCAGACTTGGTTGCGATGACCTTGTTTTTCCATTTTTCGTCAGGTTTTTCCGATCGTTTCCTTTCCCGCTCTTTGGGATGAATAACGAAAGGTGGCGACTCTTCTGTTTTCCGCCGGGTGTTTTTCGCAGTTGCGACACATAGGATGTCAGACCTTATCAGAGATAGGTTCATACTTGTGAGTGGGGAGGGTTATGCAAGAAACTTTGACCTTCAACCTACCCGTTTTCTCGTCAGTGTGAACTTTTGATCCTTGATACAATGGGTCCGTATATCAGTGATGTGGTATTAGTCTGCCGAAGCGAAGCGCTGTTCATCTCAGTCAACAGCACAACAATCTTGATCCCCTGTTGCATTTGCATTTTCATTTACATTTAACATTGACATGTATTTATGTTGCAGGTGTATATTTTCCTCTCGATTCTAGTGACCCTATCCCACTTCTAATATGGAGCCTAGTTTGAAGAAGACTGTTGTATACAATTTTCCTACTCCCGACATAGGGTCTCTGCTCAGTTTGATCTCTGTTGCTGATCGTGCTGTAATGGAAGATTTCAAGAAGTCATATGGGAAGCTTTTGGGATATGTTTTCAAAGCCTCGGTGTTTAAGTTAGAAGGTCTCCATGCCTTGCTCCAGTTCTATGATCCACAGTTGAGGTGTTTCACTTTTTCGGGTTATGTGCTGATTCCCACTTTGGAGGAGTTCTCTGTGCTGTTGGGGGTTCCTGTTCTGGACCAGATACCTTTTTATCATACTGAATCCGAACCTAATCTGACTAAGCTTGCTAATGGTCTTCATCTCGACGCTTCTGAGTTAGAAGGAAGATTAATCAGAAGGAATGAAATGCCTGGTTTTCCATTGCCTTTCTTGGTTGATAAAGCTCGACACTTTGCGGAAGAGGGTTGTTGGATTGTTTTTAGTGTCGTATTAGCTTTGTGCATATACGGTATAGTGTTGTTTCCGAATATTTTCTTGACTTTGTGGATTTGGATGCTTTCCACATCTTTGCTTCGGGAAATCATGTGCCTACACTATTGGGAGATGTGTATCATTCTGTGCATTACAAAAATGAGAAGCGGAGAGGGAAGAATGTGTCTTGTTATGTACCTCTTTTATACAGATGGTTTGTGAGTTACCTTCCTAAGACATGTCCTTTTGTTGATACGGCAGGTACCTCAGAGTGGTCAGATAGACTGATGGGCTTGACCTCTAAGAACATCATATGGTTTGATAAAAATTAGTTGGGTACAGAGATTATCTACAGTTGTAGTGGTTTTCCTAACATCCCGTTGATTGGAAGGAAAAGAGGTATTAACTACAACTCATCTCTTGCAGTGAGGCAGTTTGGGTATGCTCTAAGGGAACCTCCGAAGGAAGAAGAAATACAGGAATCTCTGTACTTCAATGGTTTGATTGATAGTGAGACCCTGATTAGAGTAGAGAAGGCTTGGAGCAAGATTCACCGAGAGGGGAAGTATTCTTTGGGAAAGAGCAATAGCAGAGCCCATGAGCCTTATATGACTTGGATTCAAGAGAGAGCTGAGAGGTTGTTGATGCCTTTTCCACCTTGTGAGCCTTTATTTCCTTTGATGATTGAGGAGCCGACTACTGTTGATACTCAGAAATATAATCAGCTATGGTCTGAGAAAGAGGAGTTGCGTAAGGAAAATGAAGAGTTGGAAAAGGAAATTCTTCAGCTCCGAAGTGAGAGAAATCAAGCCACTTTTTCATCTAAGAAGCAAACTGAATTGGTGCATAAGCTGGGTAGACAGCTAACTGCAGAGATTCGTGCTCGAGAGTGTGTGGGCTTAGATCTGAAGAGCGTCAGTGATGTTCTTAGTTCTAAGAAGAAAGAGCTGGACAAAGAATATGTAGAGATCTCCAAGTTTAACGACCAATGGAACGCCATTCTGACTAACAACAAGGAGCGAGAAGACGAACTGCGGCAACAAATTGCTAAGTTGAAGGCTCAAGTCCAGGTGATAAATAAGAAGATTGTAGCTGAATCCTCACTCTGACGCAAAAATAACTGCAGACTGAATGAAGCGCTTGCAACGTTGGATGATTACAAGTCTAGAGCTGATGTGAAGAGAGGAAATGTTTGGTGAAGATGCTTGGGAGGATTATGTTCAGAGCTTGCAGAGCATCATCAGCCAGAGAGAGTTGCTCATCCAAGGGTTGGTAGACAGGCCAGATCATTTAGAGACAAGAGAGTTGTTGGAGGACTTCCAGGCTTGCCAGTGTATTTGATGTTTTCTCTCTTTGTAGTTTGTTGGTATGATGTATCTTGACCATCACCAGATCTGTTGGATGAGGTCATTTTGATTCCGTTGTATTCAGTGTTATGCTATATATTGACTCTTGGCTCTCATTTTATTTATGAGGAGTTTGCTATGCTTATCTATTGACTTCCCATTGTCTTGCTGTTCTTGCAGAACTAGAATCGAGGGGAAAATTTCCCTAACGCATATTTACATGTCGGCATATTGCATCATTTTGCATTTTGCATCGCAGGTGCTTCGGAGCCGTTAACCTTATCTCTATGGGTTGTAGTTTGTTTCAGGATTGACAACCAAACGACTCATCGTTACGCCACTCGGGGAAATCAACGCAGGATTATGGATCAAATTCAAGCTGAGATGCAGGAATTTTGTGATAGGATGGCCCAGTTCATGGATATGATGTAAGGTGTTGGAAATGGGAGTGTTGTTGTTCCTCCTCGTAATGATGGTGGTACACCACATGCTAATACTGGTCCTACGGTTGTTATCCCTCCGGGCGGAGGAAATCAGACAGGAGTTCATATTCCCGGACCTACGTGTGTTTTGCATGGGAATATTGCCCCTCAGTGGGAGGAAGATGATCAAGAGGATGTATTCTCTATGAGGGATGTTGGTGCTGGTCTGCCATCTGACGCAAACAGGAGGGTTAAGCTGCTCGAGGAAAAGATGAAGAGCTTTGAAAATTAGAATTCTATGAGGTTGGATATGGCAAATTTGGGGCTGATTCCAGACTTGAAGGTTCCTCTGAAGTTCAAAGTCCCGGACTTTGATAAGTATAAGGGGACAACCTTTCCGAGGGTTCATCTTCGTTCTTACTACCGCAAGATGTCCGCCTATTCTGATGATGAGAAGTTGCTTATGCACTTTTTCCAAGACAATCTTTCTGGTCTGTCTCTAGAATGGTACATGGGGCTGGAGCCAATTAACATCCGAAGCCGGAGGGATTTAGCTGAGGCGTTTGTTAAGCATTACTAATACAACAGTGATCTAGCACCGAACAGGGTCCAGTTGCAGAACTTATCTCAGAGGAATAATGAATGCTTCAAAGAGTACGCCCAGAGATGGCGTGAATTGGCAGCTAGAGTGCAACTGCCTATGGTGGAGAGGGAGTTGAAAGACATGTTTGTTGCCACGTTACCAGGGGTGTATTATGAGAAGCTGATTAGCAACATGTCGGGGAGTTTTTAAGATCTAATCATTACAGGAGAAAGAGTCGAGAACAGAATCAAATTGGGTAAAATTCAGGACGGTGAAAGATCCTCAGCTAGAGGAGTTAAGAAGACTTTTGGCAATAAAAAGAGGGGGGGGGGGGGGGGGAGAAACCAATGCAGTATCTTGTTCCCGAAGAAGAAACAGAAATCAGCGTCAATACCGTCAACAACAACCTCAGGTTGCAAGTATTACCGTACCTACAGTACCACAACCACAACAACAACAGCAGAACCACCAGAACTATGCGCCAAGGCAGTTTCAGGATCGCAGAAGGACTGTGAACAGACACTTCGACGCACCACCTATGCCTTACCCTCAATTGCTACAACATTTGATGCAGTTGCAGTTAGTCCAAAAAAGGACGCTGGCTCCTCTAATCGGCCCACCACCTATAGGGTATGATGTTAATGCCCGGTGCGATTTTCATTCTGGTTCTCCTGGACACAACATCGACAATTGTAAAACATTTAAGCATAAGGTGCAAGACCTTATAGACAGCAAAGCCATTAATTTCTCTCACGACGCACCCAATGTCGTGCAGAATCCCATGCCTAATCATGGGGCAGCTGGGGTTAATGCCATTATTGAGGATGAGGGTTTGAACTTGGTAGCTGATGTTGAAGATTTGAAGACTCCGTTGAGTTTCGTGAATGACAAACTGTTGAGTGGAGGGGTATCCGCTGTTGTGATAAAACTTGTGCAGAGTGTTTGATCCATCCTGAGGGATGCGAGAAGCTGAAGAGCCATATTCAGAAGTTGATGAAGGATGGTATTCTACAATTTGACAGAGTGTCAGAGAAGAAAGGGGAGAAAATAATTGATGAAGAAAAGAATGAAATTGCGACAATTTCGATTCCATACAAGACTATCACTATTTCTGCGCCTCCAAGGCCGCCAACCATCATTATCACTAAAGTTGGTCCCATACCATATGAGAGTACTAAAGCGATTCCTTGGAATTACGGAGCCGAAGTCTACTGTAATGGGCAGAAGCAAGAACTGAAAAGTTCATTGTTGGATTCTGTGGACAACTTAGTAGGTGCTGGTGGGATTACCCGGAGTGGAAGAGTGTTTTTGCCTCTTGAAGTGGTTCCTGAAACATCTGACAAAGGTAAAGGTAAAGCAGTGGTTGAAGAGACTTCTCAAGTTGGTGAGAAAGAGTCCTTGTTGAAGGAGGCGGAAGAGTTCATGCGGTTGATCTGGAAGAGTGACTACAAGATTGTAGATCACTTACAGCAAACTCCGTCAAAGATCTCCATTCTGTCATTGCTGTTGTGTTCTGAGGCACACAAAAATGCTCTTTTAAGAATCTTGAATACAACATACATGCCACAGGAGATATATGTGAATCAGCTGGAGGGTGTGATGGCACACGTTAATGCTGGTAACGGACTGAGCTTTACTGATTTGGATTTGACACCCAAGGGACGAAATCATAATCTGGAGC
The DNA here is from genome assembly GCA_963859935.3 of Lathyrus sativus. Lineage (NCBI taxonomy): Eukaryota > Viridiplantae > Streptophyta > Magnoliopsida > Fabales > Fabaceae > Lathyrus > Lathyrus sativus. Next base: position 8,026 of record CAWUDS030005426.1, on the reverse strand, counting down.
TGCATATCTCTATCGAATGCAGGGTCTATAATGTCGCACTTGTTAGTTGATACTGGGTCATCCTTGAATGTACTTCCCAAGAAAGTGCTGATGAAGTTAGATACCCGGGGAACAATTTATACCCCAAGCGACTTGGTGGTTCGAGCTTTTGATGGGACCAGAAGGTCCGTATTTAGGGAATTGACTTTGCCGATCCAGGTCGGTCCTGAAGTGTTCAATGCTGTGTTTTATATCATGGATATTCAACTAGCTTATAGATTCCTGTTAGGACGACCCTGAATCCATTCGGCAGGCGCCGTAACTTCAACGCTGCACCAAAAGTTGAAATATATGGTGGGTGGCAATGTTGTTACTGTTTGTGGGGAAGAAGACATCATGATAAGTCATTTGTCTTCGTTCAAATATGTCGAAGTTAACGATGAGATCCACGAGACGTTATGTCAGGCTTTCGAGACTGTACAGATCAAGGATAAAGCACCGGCTGTAAGCAAGGTACCTGAAGTTTCCATGTCATACTTTAAAGAAGCACAGGCCGTGGTAAAGGCTGGGGCATCTCAGGGTTGGGGCTAGATTCTGAACATCCCCAACAAGCAAGACAAATTCGGATTGGGATACAACCCATCTCCCTCATCGCAGAGTGCGTCGCGTTATAAGGGACCCGTCCAGTTCACCAGCGGTGGGGTGATCTTTGAGCAGATTAATGTTGTATCAGATGAATAAGGTGACAGTGATTGTGACATGGATACATGGATCCGGTCGTGTACTCCTAGACAGAGCCTATACAACTGGACTGTCAAAAAAGTCATCCAAGTGACGACCAAAGAGTAATGATTTATTTTCTTGATTATCTGTAGCCCTATGCTCTACCCGGAGCATAGTGGTCTTTGTATGCAGGGCCTAATCTTTTATGTTGAACAATCGTTTTGTCAATTAATCAAAGGGCGTTTTTCTGCATTCGAATATTGTGATCTCTGCTTTTCCTGTTTTTATTTTTAACAATAAAATGGCAATGTGGTTTGTGCTTGTTTGCATATAATTTTAAGCATTAAATCATCATCATTGCAGGTTTCACATTACAGATGACACCGCTCTAGAACCGTCTATGAATCGCTTTGACTTTGATAATCCGATATTTCAAGCTGAAGAAGAGATTGATGAAGATGAAGACTTACCTGAAGAGCTCGTCAGGCTACTGAAACAGGAAGAGAAAGTCATTATGCCTCATCAGGAGGAAATTGAGGTCGTCAACTTGGGTACCGAGGAATCCAGAAGAGAATTCATGATAGGGGCCACATTGCAGAGTGATGTCAAGAAAATATTAGTTGAAATGCTCAGAGAGTATAGTGATATCTTTGCTTGGTCATATGAAGATATGCCCGGTCTTGACACAAATATTATGGTTCATCGCTTGCCTTTGCATGAAGAGTGTCTTCCTGTTAAGCAGAAGCTTAGAAGGACTTGACCAGATATGGCGGTAAAAATCAAAGAAGAGGTCCAGAAGCAGTTGGACGCATGATTTCTCGCTGTAACAACTTACCCTCCGTGGATCGCTAACATCGTACTTGTACCTAAGAAGGACGGTAAGGTAAGGATGTGTGTTGATTACAGATACTTGAATAAAGCGAGCCCGAAGGATGATTTCCCGCTCCCCCACATTGACATATTGGTTGATAATACTGCGCAGTATTCAGTGTTTTTCTTCATGGACAGTTTTTACGGATATAATCAGATTAAAATGGCGCCGGAGGATATGGAGAAAACAACTTTTATTACACCGTGGGGGACTTTCTGTTATAAGGTAATGCCTTTTGGGTTGAAAAATGCAGGGGCAACCTATCAGCGGGCAATGGTGATGCTCTTCCATGATATGATTCATCATGAGATCGAAGTCTATGTTGATGACATGATTGCAAAGTCACAAATGGAGGAGGAACATCTGGTGAATCTATTGAAGCTGTTTGAGAGGCTAAGGAAATTCAGACTGAGGTTGAATCCGAACAAGTGCACTTTTGGTGTACGGTCAGGAAAGTTGTTGGGCTTCATTGTCAGTGAAAAAGGAATCGAGGTCGATCCTGCAAAAATAAAAGCAATTCAAGATATGCCAGCGCCGAAAATGGAGAAAAAGGTTCATGGTTTCTTGGGTAGATTGAACTACATTTCTAGGTTTATATCTCATCTCACAGTCACGTGTGAACCTATGTTCAAATTGTTGAAGAAAGATCAGGCAGTCGTCTGAAACGGAAATTGCCAAAGGGCATTTGATAAAATAAAAGAATATTTGCAGGAACCTTCGATACTGATACCCCCAGTAGCTGAAAGACCTTTGATAATGTATCTAACGGTTATTGAGAACAACATGGGTTGTGTTCTCGGTCAACATGACGATACTGGAAGAAAAGAGCATGCCTGTTGCACCCTAAAATTTGACCAACCGGTTCCCGCTCCTGATTTACGTTTCGGCTCATTTTTGCATTCGCATTTGCATACCACATGCATTACATGTTTTAACAGGCAGATGATGTCGGAATTACAGCCTGGTTTTCACCTATAGGACGTCTCAGACCAGCTCGGGTAATCGGAGGTTATTTTGGGAAGTCACGCGCTTCCTGGGTGTTTTCGACTTACGCAGTGATTTTTGAGATTCTTGGTGTCCGGGTTTACTGTTTACTTCGATTTGGTCTCGCGTTTTTTTATGTTGGTTATTTGCCTTTATTTGTTTTCTTTTAGAAATTAATAGGCTTTTAATAGATAATAGATTTTTTCCTTATAGAAGTTAATAGAAACTAATAAATAGTTTTAAATAAGGATTAATATAGATGTTAGTGGCTTTTGATTAGTTAGTTTTAGCTATAGAAATTAATGGTTTCTTTTAATATCCTAATTTGTAGAATTTTTAATAGATATTAACATAGTTTTTAATCATAATATAGAAATTAATAGACTTTAATTGGGTTTTTAGAATAATAATTTGTTAGAGTTAATTGTTAGATATATTAGTTTTTCGTTTAAATAGGTTTTAATATAGGTCTAACTAGTTCTTTAATTAGTCCTAATTGAGTCCATTAACGTGGCACCATTTTGATTGATGTTTCTATTATTCAGTTTTTTTAGTTAATCATCATTAATCATTTTCGTTTTACTGAGTCCATTAGTAGTTAATCCATGTCCATTAATCAACTTAATCCTTAGCCTTTAATTCCAATTAGCCCATTCAGTTTAGTGTTAATCCATTAATCATGTCCAAGTATCCATTTTCGCTGGGCCGGTCAATGTTTTTTTTTGGAGGCCCATTTCAGAAGTCAGTTTGCCACATGTCTATAAAAAAGGCTTGCCACGCGTATGAACTGGGAAAAAGCCACCTCACAATCCACCCACTTCAGACTCTCCCTCATCCTGCCACGCGTTTCCCACTTTCTCCTCTCCCATCCCTCTCTCACTGCCACACACCCCCACACGTGGCATCACCTCAACCCACACCAAGCCACGCGTCCCGCATGCACTCCTCACCGTCCTACCCGCCGTCGGCCATGCAACCACCGGCCCGGACACTTTTCTCCGCCGTAACAGTCACCGGAGTCTGTTGAGACCGCCGGAAACTGCAGTTTCCAGATTTTTCGTCATCTCAGCCTCAACCTTCTTCGTTTACCTTCATCCAACCTTCGCCGGAAAATCTTCTTTCGCCGGAATCTGCACCTTCATTAACGATTCACTCCGATCTTGAACCGTTCTTGTTCATCATCTATCGACACTCAGATTTCGCAAGAAATTCATCCACGGTATCAACATCCAAACAATTTCGTCCAGATTCCCCGAATGTTCAGAAACTCATAACGCCAGAGATTCGTACAAGATCTTCCACGATCTTCAGATCCTTCTGATCTCGCCACTAGATCCTCAAAGTGATCCAATAACATCAGCGCGTATCTTCTCCAGTGAACTTGTCTAAGCTTCAACAACGATCTCCTTCAAAGATCGTCAGATCTCTAACGACGTCTTCGACCAAGATCTTCAATCATCCTTCGAAGACCTTCAAAGTACCCAGTTCATTTTCAAATATCTTCCGGTTGGTTGATCCTTAAGAATCTACGAAGAATCCTCCAGAAATCTTCAAGATCTCCGCGAGCTTGTTTGAGATTCTTCAAAGCTTCATCGTTTCCATCGCTTAGATCCAGGTTTGCCCTTTTCGCTATCTCTCCATTATCGTTCCTTCAGTAGATTAGGTTTTTGTTTTTTCTGTTAGGGTTGTGGATGAAGGCGATTTCAATTAGGATAAGTTGATTGGATTAGAGACTAGGGAGAGTTTTGTTTGGATGAGTGAACAATTTCGTGAGATTTTGTTAGGTTGAGATTGAGAGTTTGTTAGTGAATCTGAGGGAGAATGGTTCAGGAAGTTGAGAGGATAGAGAGGGTAGAAGCACCGTTAGGGTTTGGTTCAGTGAACAGTGAACGAATTTTTGGGGTGAGGGATGGTTTTGTTAGTTGTTTGATTGGGTTAGGGTTTGAGTTTGGGCTGGGCCCAAACGATAGGATTGCTGCGAACCACCCCTTGTTTGCTCGTTGCCCCCCCTGGGCTGTGAAAAACTGAATGAATTACCTGGGCCTTTGCAACAAGTGCTGAATGCACCCCCATCTTGGCCCAATGCTGAGAAGCAACTAGGGCATTTTGCTTAGTGCACCCCCTTGTTTTATTTTCTTTTTTAAATTTCTTTTGTTTCATTCATGTTAGAAAATAATTCATAAAAAATAGTAGGATTATCCAATTAATTCCCTTCTTTTTTCTATAGGTTCATAGTTCAATTTAGGATTTTATGGTGCAAAAATATTAATTTGATCACGCATTTTCATTTTATTGCATTTTTTGCATTTTAATTGGTTTTAAATATTGATTTGTGATGTGGCTGCCTTGCTGATTTTATTTCTCTCACTTAGTATTGAGTCTTGCTTTTCTTTTTTAGTATGTTGTACTAGACTGATGCATGCTCCCCATAGGATTTTCGTGGATTTTTTAGAAATTGATTGATGTTGTTTTAGGGTTAGAGAGTAGAGACCTCATAACTTGTTGGTTAACCCTTGACCATTCACATGTTAGGGATTGTTTAGTAGCCTTAGAAGTTGACTTAGGCTTTGAGATTTGATATTGGGATCATAGAGACATGTAGGTTCCCCCTAGATTTTTGGTAGATTTTTATATAGTGTTCTGTTATTTTTGCTTGAGCTTGAGAATAGGAGAAGTCTTGAGGGCTTCTGACTTTGAAGTTCAACTGTGGTTGAACTTTAGAGATAGTTTCTTTTGGTTTGAGGGCCTGTGGTTTCTTCTTGAAGATGGAGGCTGGATTGAAGACCTAGTCTAGAAGCTTTCTCTCTTTCTGTGAGGTTCGAGATCCTGAAGTTTGAGGGAAATTCATGGTACTTTCTTGAGGAAGGCACTATGGATGTCTTTCATTCTTTCTTCTCACCTCTTTCTTAAGTATCCAATGATGTTGTAGCCTTCATGTGAGTTTAGTTTCTCCTGAGGAGGAATGTAAACCGTTCACAGTTGTTGAGCCACATGGGATATGATTCCTAAGTGGAAGCCCCCTAGTATTTTCCAGAGGAAGGCACTATGGGTCTGTTCACTTAGTTTCCTGTAGTTCATCTAGGCTTTCTTAAGTATCCAATGATGTTGGAGCCTTCATGTGAGTTTAGTTTCTCCTGAGGAGGAATGTAAACCATTCACAGTTGTTGAGCCACATGGGATATGATTCCTAAGTGGAAGCCCCCTAGTATTTTCCAGAGGAAGGCACTATGGGTCTGTTCACTTAGTTCATGTAGTTCATCTAGGCTTTCTTAAGTATCCAATGATGTTGGAGCCTTCATGTGAGTTTAGTTTCTCCTGAGGAGGAATGTAAACCGTTCACAGTTGTTGAGCCACATGGGATCTGATTCCTAAGTAGAAGCCTCCTAGTACTTTCCTGAGGAAGGCACTATGGGTCTGTCTACTTAGCTCCCTTTCTTCGGTAAGCTTGTCTTGAAGCTTTAAGAATGGGATTGATTTCTCTCTTTAGGGTTTTGCTTAGGGTAGATTAGGGTTTTGTTTTAGGGTTGTTTAGGGTCCTGCTCAGGGGTAGTTTCTTGCTTTTGGATAGGAGTTTGCCAGGCTGGTTAGCCTTCTCTTTGTGTTGATTGACTTGTGTGGTGCTGTGCTGCATTAGACTTAGGGGTTCATATATATATTTCTGAGATAGGTGCATCTTAGAAGTAAGCCTGCTTGTGTGCATGAGAAGTTGAGGTGGTCCTCCTTCTGCTTGATTGTTATTGAGTGGCTTTGCTTGTTGGTATTTGGTAGAGCTGAGCTCCCTTACCTCTGTGGTTTGTGGCCTTTGTGCCTTGCTTGTTGGGTTGTTGCATTCATGCATATTTCCAGTATTTCTTTACTTTGCAGTGTTTCCTGTTTGCTGTTTAGTTCGGTTGCCATGATCCCTTAGGAGCTCTAACTTCTCTGTTGTGGAGGAGTTATGATAGACATTAGGTTGGTTAACCAGGCATGATAACGTTAGGTAGATTCCCCTTTTCAACCATAGTTTTAGGGTGTCTCTTTTCCTTTCTCAAAACCACAGAAAAACATTTAATAAGGGATAAAACCAAAGTGAATTCATTTCTTCTGTCAAAAGATTTGAACAAACATCAAACCTTTTTGTCCTCTTGGACTGTGAAAACCCTTGGTTAAGGTGCATTTTCCCATAAAAAACACTTGAACAGCTTGTGTCGTGCGTAGCCCGAACTACGTTTGCTCTGATCTTCCATGCCGTGTGGAAGTACGTAGGCACATGACGCGATGTCCTGGCGAGCAACCTTCCCCCCGTCTAGACGTAGGTAGTCGAACTACGTTGACTCTGACTTTCCCATTGCACGAGGGAGTACGTAGGCCCAGAACAGCGTATGTTCTGTCGAGTCCTGTCCTCTTCTTTTCTTTTCAGACTGACCACTAGCGTAGATAGATAAACACACCCTTTTCCTTATAAACACCAAGCGTGGATCCCGTCGAGTACGACGGACGTAAAGGGTGCTAATACCTTCCCCTTGCGTAACCGACTCCCGAACCCAGACAATGGTTGCGATGACCTTGTCTTACCTTTTTTCGTCAGGTTTTTCCAATCGTTTCCTTTCCCGCTCTGAGGGATAAATAATGAAAGGTGGCGACTCTTCTGTCATGCCGGCGCCGATTTTCGTAGTAGCGACAACTGGCGACTCTGCTGGGGACTATGTAGCATCTAGGGACTTTCCCCATCCCTTATGCTGGGACCGTTTCCCATCCCCTACGCGAGTCAATCCTAGCGCTTGGGTGTTTATCTGTTGGGTGTTGTACATATATGCTTTACTTTTCCGCACATTTACCTTTCCGCATTTACTTTCAGCACTATATTATTGTGATTATTGCTGTGGGAGAGGGAAGTTACTATGAGTGAGAAGCCGGACTTGGGCTTGAGTATGCACCTAGACATAGCTGTGGAGAGTAGTAGACGAACCTGTTTGCTGAGCAGACACAGTTCCCTACGAAATCTGCGCTCAGACGAGGTTCTCTCCGAGGTGCTCCTTTCCGATCCTGAGGATCTGAGGGGAGTCCAGACGTGAGGATTGTCGACTCTGGGGACCGATCAATTAGAAGTCGGCTAAGTGAGGCCTCTTCATGACTTGATGATGCCACTCCTTCTGGGAATCGTATCGTCACTCATGAAAGTCTGTGACGCTGATGACCGCATAGGATGTCGTACCTTTGTCCGTGGATTAGGTCCATACCTGTGAGGGGGATTGGGTTATTGCAGGAAAACTGGCCTTCAGAAACCTTGATTCAGTATTTATCAGATGGTTTTCTTAGCTCGTTAACAGGTGTGTTGTTTGGATCAGATGGATTTCTTGTCTGAGGTTGATACTATTATCAGATGGTTTTCTCGTCAGAGACAGAGGTTCAGATGGATTTCTTACCAGAGTATTGGTATTTTGGGTGTCAGATGATAGTCAGTGTCATGGGGTTCTGGTGACTGTGGTG